>JADLIF010001762.1:0-137292 GCA_016648015.1 Steinernema khuongi | reverse complement strand
GGCCATAACTTTTTGTGGTTGCGTTGAAATGATGGGGTGCTCGAACAAAAGTTGCTTGTCTAGTCGCGTAGAATACGATGGAGCCAAAAAAGTTGCCAACTTTTTCCGAGTGCACTGTCCCTTTAAGAGAATAGATACAATATGAACAGAAGGAGAAAGCGGCGTGTCAGAAGGCGGAGGTAAAAGCCTTGAACAGGAAAGGGCAAGAATGAAGCAGACGAGATCGAAGAGAAATAGTTCTAATTCAGAGTCTCGACGTTTAGAATGAATATCTGCAGCCTTTGACAAATGTGATCCCACCCCAGAAGTTGGTGCATTGAAAGTGGCCACTTTGTAAACATCTTTTATTGTAGGGGAAAATGGAAAAGTGACCCACAAAATTTAAAAGTCCAGCTATCAGTAGTCAAAGTAATTCAAGCAGCACGAAGCTTAGAACCACCACAATCTTCTATTTCTTCTGATAGATCGCACTTGAGTAAGCGGAGGTCGCCATGCAGATTACACGCCTTGGAATGTACTGACTTTGTTCGGAATCTTCGCTTTTCAGCCCTTGACAATCTGAAGAAGCCAAAGAAGAGCTGATCTTAGAGGTCGCTCCCGTTCGCATAACTTCCTTAGCTTGTCTCTGTTACGGTCCTGTAAAACGGTGTTTAGAGGGAATGGTAGACCTGCTTACAAATGCTGACGACTCCGACGCACTTCTCGAAGGCTTCACTGTAAGGACGGCATCTGTAGATACAATACTGGCTTTGTTCGGAGTTTAGTAGTTCTCCCTTTTCCATGCCTCCTTGATCCTTGCCGATTCATATCATCGCTTCGCTATTATTAAATTCATGAGGACAGCATCTGTAGATGTTTTTTCGGAGTTTATGCTTCGACCCTCCGAAGTTCTCCTTTCATTAGATGCCCTCCTTGATCGTATAAGCGAATGATCGCCTGGACTGCTCCTTGCCAATTCACAGGTACATAAGATCGCTTCCGTTGGTATGCTTCTTCTATAAGACTCTGTTTAGAGAGGACGGTGGACCTTATGCTTACGAATCTTGCAATCTTAGATCCATCAGGAAAGTCTTTCTTAGAATAGCGTGACAGTAGGACATCGTCAGAGATCAATTCAAATTACCATCGATCTTCGACGAATCCTCGCACACATCAGAAGGCTCACGGAGGTCCAGAACTTTTCTGTTGGAGTTTCCCATCCTTTCCGCTGAGCTGGTCAGAGTCGCGATGAGTCGGATGAACAGTTGAACAATATGACAAGGGAGACCCAGGCCGATTACAGTTGACCTTCGCCGTCGATTCGAGGATCATCTTTATGGCGATGGCACTTTGCTTTCAGTTTCTGAATTCCTCAGAAATTGCTCTTTTCATAAGCTTTTACCGTGCAGATGACGATTCTGGCTTTGTCCGGTGTTCTTCTGTTCTGGAGAAACGTTCTTCTGGACATGTGAGTGCATCTCTCTGTTTTCTTGTCTTTCTCCGAGCTAGAGTCGACTGATTTGCTGACGTTCCTGTTGCGTCGAACAAAGCGCTAGAAACGATATTTATAGAACTCAGAAGCAAATTTTGGTAGTGCCTCGGTTTCACCAGCTAAGGCGTTGTTTGGCTCGCTAGCATTTCAGAGAAACTGGCTTTGTTCGGAGTTTAGGTCCCGGCTCTTCGGACGAACCTTGTCCTTCCTGGTCTTCCTGGAATCCATGTACTAGGAAATGCACCATAACGTATAGGAGCGTACATGTGATCCAGCTCTCCAGTACTTCAAGGTTGGCTTGATTGGCTTGATTGGCTACTTCAAGGTTGGCTTGAAGTGCCATCAACCACCGACATTCTTCGAGGACAGCAGATGGCTACATTCTCGGCTGATCTCGCTGAGAGTTGCTGACCTTGCTGACAGCAAAGTTCATTTTCGTTCTTGTCCTTTCCAGGGAACGTCTTCAGGAGAATACTGGCTTTGTTCGGAGTTTATGCTGGTGCTGGCTACTTCTGCGGCTGCTCTGTTCATCAGCTGGGCACTTCATGCGAGGGTTTAATGAGTGCGTGAAAAGATGGCTTGAAACTGCGCCTGATGTCTCCTCAGCCTACTGGCAAACGATGACTTGATTGGCAAAGTTGGCTTACCGGATAGCAGGAGCTTTTGGAGATCGTCAGTTCCTCCAGAAACGATCAGAAGCTAGGAGAGATAGAGCCAGAGATCCTCATCCTACAAATAGTGCATTCCGGGAGAGCAACAGAGGATCGGTTTTTCACTAATGGTTTTGGACTTTGAACCTCAATACATACTCTCACAAATTTCTGCCGTGGATCGGCAGCACAGAGCGTGCGCCAGAGAATTCTGAAAAAGGCAAGCTATAAGACGCAGGATCGACGAACTATTCAAAAAAGACCTAAAGAAGTATGTTTTTGAGACTCTTGGCACTGTCATGGCCTAAGAAGATAGTACTATTGAAAAACTTACATTTGAAAGAACTGCTGGCTTTGTTCGGAGTTTTTGAGGCTTGAAATTGGTAAAGCTCTTCAGAACGCGATTTTGAATGACGCCATGCGCCATGTGTTTTACAGTGAGCCACATCGTCCATGGTAGTTCGGGTGTTTTCGGTGGAGTTTTTCAGCTGTCTACAAGTATCTGTCACGTAATTCCCTCACAAAACAAGCAGGAAGGAGAAGCAGCTGAAGATGAATTGCATATTGAGAAAAGCAACTTGTTACTCCTTCTGGATCGGAGGCCATTTTTGCCCGAAATACCCACTCCCGGCGACATGCGAGCTACTTGTGCAAACTAGTATTACTATATGGGTATAGAGGCAAAAGGTGACACTTGGCGAACTTCCTTGTGAACCACTCTGGTTCCAAGCAGGGCTGTGCGATACTCGATATTTGAAAGTCGATACCGATACTCGATATTTTTGGAATTTCGACTTATACTACTGAGGAAATATCGATTGTACTGCTTTTTTCAACGCAGTTTTTTATTGTTTGAGCAACTCTATTAGTTCATCCCCTCTGCACTGTCATTGGCCAACAAAGAAGCTCCACTTACCGTCTAAAGACGTACTGGCTTTGTTCGGAGTTTCCAATGCTCTCCAGAGAAGAATTGGCGGAGAAGACGATCTTCGGAACCATTCGGGCCGGACTTACGAGTCGTACAATTCGGCCCATAAGTCCGGCCCGTCATATGAAAATCGGCGCCACTGCGAGGATATGGCGAAGTATAAACGGCATCTAAGGAGGCCAAACGCTCCTGCCATGACAACTACTTGACAACGGAGGTTGATTTATCGCAAAAGAAGGACGGGCTCAGTGTGCGCTGATTTCTATAGCTTTTAAGAAAGAATAATCAATGTGTTTGGTATGTCAATGGGAGTCGGAACAGAGTCCGGAGGTTGATTGAGCCAAAGTGAGCCTCTGGACATGAGTGGACTGTCAAATTAAAGGGAAGTGTCCCAAGGGCTCCTCTTAGATCGATCCAAAAGTGAGAGTATGTTGAATTGATTCTTGTGATTCTTAGGTCGCGTTAGGGTTTTGGGTGATGGATGTTCCTTTGTAGAAGCAGAAGTAATTGAGCCAAATTAGTCAAATTTATGGTCTTATGGCATTGTTCCATGAAGGACGCCGATTATGATCGAAGGCCACCAATGAAGGACGGGGAGGTGCGCGGGGAAGTGCGCGCTTATAAGTAAAGTGAGGCTCACTATGCTGAGAGTTTGTGGGATCGTCTTCGGCGCTCGTCCTAAGCTGTTGTGGCGTTCATAGTCTGCCTCTACGGTACGGTAGCATAATCGTCTCTTCCTCAACGCTCGTTCCCTGTGTCATCCATCATGTGTATAGCCGGAGTTAAATGATCCGAGGCAGATGTCCTTCGTCGGACTATAGGACAAACCCCATTAAGTCATCTTCGTTGTTCGGGGAAACCGCGCTCAGCTCGTCAACGTCTCCATTAAACCTCTCCAACGATGGACCTGAGCGGCTGGCTGCTTCTTGTCCTCCTCCTACCCCCTTCAGCGACCCTTGAATGGCTTAGGAAGGCATCGAGAAGAACTCCTCTCCGGCAAAGGCCAAAAACTCCGAACAGAGCCAGTATTTAAAGGAAATTAAGAAGTACTGGCTTTGTTCGGAGTTTTGGATCTTGGCCGAACATTCTCGAACTGGACCGTGGCGAGCGCATCCAAGCAGGTGACGACAAAGTGTTTCTGTGTAAACATGAGTTTCAGCTTGTTTGACAGATAGCTGGAAGGTGGCCTCCATCAAGGGCCTACAGAACAAATTTAAAATAGAAGTGGTTGTTTCTGTGTTTGTTGACAGCCATGTTCTTCTTACACCGAGACAGGTTCTTATTACGCAGCCTCTTGCTTTGTTTGCCCGAGAATGTAATGTTCGATTCCTGCGACTATAAATACATCCATCCTAAAAACGGTTTGCGATATCCAAGAACGATATCCAAGCGGCTAGGAACGAAGCAAGCGGCTTACCCCAAAGATTCGCGCTTACAGGTTCCCACACGAAGAACTGGAAGTGGACCGCGGAACCCGACCAAGTAATTATTTTTAGTTTGTTTTGAACACTGATCTCCGAGGCCGATTTGAGTGTTCATCGAACGATGTCTAAAGTTTTGTGGACCTTCTAATCTTAGATCGTTTAAATTTTCCTTCTTGCACGTGACAAGTCCTATTTGTGGTGCTGAAGTTAGGTAGCAACGAAGAGGGCGATCCAAACACTCCGTAAAAGTGAGATATGGGGGCCTAGCAATGGGGAACCAGTAGGGACCTAGTTATCGCAATGAAATTTAGTCCAACCATCTCTGGATGTAAATTTATTCCTTATGAACAGGGCTTTGCGCGCAGATTGCGCGGTGCTGCAAGGATCTAAGACAGGTGCGTAAGGCAAATTCGCTGCAAATAGATTCGCGGGGTGAATGTCGGTCCGAAGCTGTTGCGCAAAGCCCCCACTTGATTTCAGGAACTCAAAAAAAGTGAAACCCTCTCAAGGATTCGGAGATGAAGAAAAAAAGAAGAAGCTCAGCCAGAGTATCCTCTGGTTTGCCTTCAGATGGCACCTACTTTGAACTCCTCTGGATGCTCCGTTGCAAACTTCTGTCGGGACTTCTGATCCCCGATCTTTCGCTCCCTCTGTCAACGAAACAGGCGACAAGAAGTTATCCAAAAACACGCGGAGTCCAAAGTCTTTGGCTCCAGAGAACCCAGGCTGCAGCCTTTGTTTACCGCCTCGCGACTTTTGTTCTCTTCGGAAAGACATGCTCGGTCAACAAAAACACCGCCTAGGTACTTAAGACGTCGTCCGGTAGCGCCTTCAGCAGTCGCCATGTTTCGCCTTATCCTCATCGCCGCTCTCCTCGTCCTCTGCTTGGGCGCCCGGTCAGCATTGACCCAAGACTTCCCTGAACCCCTTTCGTTCCAGGAACACCATGTTCTACCGCATGGAGATGAAGACCGTTGACCTGACCAAGTTCCTGAAGGACTCAAGTGGGTATCCCTAAGGGTTGTAGAGCAAATCTGAAGAAGAGGACTTGAGTGAGCCCATCTCTACCCAAGACCCTTTCAGCGCGCGCCGCGGTCATCTTCTGCGACCAGGACGGAGACAAGGAGCTGAAGCTGCCGGAGCACTGGAAACGCATCTGGAACGACGCCCCCATGCGCTTCTGCATAGATCACGGCTGTGACCGGCTCTTCACCCACAAAGACGGCATCCTTCCACCCACCATGGCCACCGGGAAGCTGGACCGCCTGGACATGCAGACGCGCAAGTTCCTCGAGGCTCAGCAGACGCGTCTCCAAGACACTTACGACGAGACGGAGAGCAACCTAGTTTCCACGCTGAAGATGTTGGCCAAGGAGGAGCTGGACGAGATCGACTTCACTGTGCTGCTGGGAGGCTTCTCCGGCCGCTTCGACCACCTGCTCGCGAATCTGGACGGCCTGATGCGCGCCACGACGATGCTCCCGATACCGACGATGGCTCTCCATGGACATAACCTGATCATGGTGGTGCCCGAGGGCGAGTGGACCCTGGAGGCGGACCGCAACATGATCTCCGGAACGTGTGGATTCGCGCCGATCGCCCAGAAGAAGACGATGGTGACCACGGAGGGATTCAAGTACAACCTCAGTGAGTGGGGCTGAGATTTACCGGGATCAGGGCCAAATCGGATTCTTGAGTACGGTAGACCTTGCAGATGACGAGGAACTCGGCTTCGGAAAGAAGATTTCCACTTCGAACGAGGTGGAAGAAGACCACTTCAAGATGAACTGCGATGCTCCCATCGTCTTCACCATGGGCCTCAAAAAGGAGCTGAAGCTCGGGGTTTGAACTGGACAGGGCCAAGCGACAACCTGCTTAAGCATGAACAGTATTTCGTTATTTGGGAGAGTTTTATTTTAGATCTAATAAAATGGTTTGAAAGGATGGGACACGTTTTGAGACGCTGCAGCTCTTTTCCTGGGTTTCTGGGGTGTCTTCAGGTGATGGCTCACTAAGGTGAGGATCTTGGTTAAATGTGTGTCTAAAAGTTGAAATAGTTATACAAAAGAACTTGCTTGACACTGCTTCAAGCCATCAGGGAACCCTCATGTACGAAGGAGCTTGAGGATTATCGGCCTGAATAGGGCACGGATGTTTAACGTAACATTCTGATCAATCAAGTCACCATGTGGTTTATCGGGTTCTGTCTTCTCCGGGTTCTTCGGTATTATTTGGTGATTTACATTATTTGTAGATATCTGTAGATTTAGAACGTTTAATTAGGCTGATTATGAAGGACCCTGAAGATATGGGTAACACATCCCTTCTGTGATAGAGGTTTGCACATGGATACACGTAGATTCACACGAACAACGCCTTCGCACAACAATTCTATCATCAAAACATCCGACCATCTCCTATTCACAATTTGAAATTCTGTATTTGCTTCACACACCTTGTCATGAGTCACTATTTGCCCTACCCTTCTTCTGCCATATACGTGTGGTCGGCATCGCCGCTTCCCACAAGGAATGCTTTCGAATCGATTATAAATTTCATTCAAAGGAAGTTGTCATGACCACTTATGCGATGTGCATTTGGCGCTCCTTCGACGCCGTGAATTCTCTTATCTCCTTGTAAGGTACTTCTTCTATCGCTAGTCTATCGTTAACATGCCCCATACGTGCTTGTTAGCGCCTCCGATCCCGCCAGATTTCAAAAAATGTCGTTATCACGTATCTCTGCAAGCAGTCTCGCCTCAGAAGTAGAAAAAAGCGATGGACCGTGGCGCTTCTAGTCAAGTGTTATAGCCGTCCTGCTCTGAAGGCTCTATCCCTGCAGCTTAAAGAAGACCATGCTTGGGCCTCTAATCACATGCAAGTAGCCCCGGAGATAAAGGGTTATATCAGGACCCATAGCTCTATCCCACGCTCTATCCCACTCCTGTTCCCTTCTTAGCCTCGCCTTCCACCTGAAAGTCGCGCTCCATATGGGCTCCCACCACCGCTCTGCAGATGCTCACCTCCTACAAATAAGTCCCGACCTGTCCCGTCTCGTCTGGCTCACTTCGTGACTAATCCCGGTTTGAACCAGTCGGAATGCGGTAGGCCCACCCCCCGCGCTCCTCTAACGCTCCTTTTCCAGGTCGCCTGCTCCGGACTACGCCCTGAGAACCTCTGTGTGGGTCGTCTATCCGATCCTGTGCACCGGACTCATCATCTCCTCGTGCCTCGTCGTCTTCTGCGCCTTCATAAAACTCATTATCTACCTCAACGCCGACCGGCCTGGACTGGACGTGTTGGGCGAAGAAGACGAACGGAGAGAAGATTTGGACGACAATGCTCGGCCGCCTTGCGAAGCGGCACGCGAGGAGGTCGTTTGAGTTGGTTCTGCTTCCATAAATTGCTTCTCTCCGCGTGTTTATGTAATCGATTCGGTGGCCCGTGACGGGTCATATCGGCGTCGCTTATCGGCTCCGATGAAAACGCGTCGTCGGGCGACGATGCTCCATAAACACGCGTCCTCCGCTCGTCCCGCAACGCCAACTCATCTGACCGTCATCGACAGAAAAAACAATCGTGGCGACGGACCTGGGACGCGTCGTCATCTTCTCCGCCGATCGATGACGCGGAGGTTGCGAGAAGCTCCAGCCCCGGGCTGGGGAATCCGAGATATCTTCTTCTTGTTCCTTTACTTTCCGTTGCTATGTTTAGAATTCTAGGAGATCCAACAAGCCACTGACAACGAACAACTTCGGATCCTAAACGAGAATCCCCAGCCGAAAGAGCCTGACCGCTTCTCGAATCAGCTTTCGGCCCCCAGCTGAGGCTCTCCACTTTCACCCGTCGGAGAGCGGATGACGCGGGCGAGAGCGGCATCGATTTTCGCGTGGCGCTCTCCTTTTCATTCCAATTTGGCCCGAGCGTGCTCCCGTGCTCGAGTTCCACGTCTCTCTCTTTCACACCCGTGAAATGTTTCTCCAACAAAGCATTGCATTTCCCGTGAAATCTTTCTGGAAAGCATTCCTTTTCCCGTGAAATATTTCTTCGCAGGTTTGGCGTTTTCCCTTCGCCAAGCAGTGAGGGAGCTCGAGGATCCAATAATTGCTGATTCGCTTTCCTTCTTCTCCTCTAGTTTGCTCTGACCCCAACGAATCTGTGACAAGAAGGAAAGAAAGGGAAAGCAGCGGTAGAACCGGTCGCTCCCGACGTCCCAAATTGACGATTTCCGCCGTTGTTTTGCTTTATTCCTTTTGTGTCTTTTGCATTGCTTTTCGTCTTTCGCGTTCATTTCCGTCTCCACCGTCTGAAGTGTGTTCGGCGAGTTTCCACCTGCCCGGAACGTCGCCCCTGCGCGCAGTGATTCACCTTCGTCCGCCCTGGCAGCTATTCCCGCCAGCCTCCTCCTTGTTCTCTGCTCGACGGCCGCGCGCAGACGGTCCTTCTTCTTCGGCCGGTGAACTGACCGCTCGTCATCACCGCCGCCCCTCTTTTTCGGTCACGATACAGCGCAATGTCCTTGATCGATCGACGTCTATTTTTGGTGCCATCGTTTCCGTGCTACTTATAGCGTCCATTGCAGAGTTGCTCCGGGTACCTTCGAGTCAATCATGGGGGAGCTCTTCCGAAGCGAGGAGATGTGCCGCGCGCAGATCTTCTTCCAGACGGAGGCCGCCTACAACTGCGTTGCCGAGCTGGGAGAATCCGGAGTCGTCCAGTTCCGGGACTTGAATCCCGATGTCAGCCCGTTCCAGCGCAAATTCGTCTCCGAAGTGCGGCGCTGCGACGAGATGGAGCGAAAACTGCGTAGGTTCTTCTTATCGCTTTTGCGACTTTCGCTATGCAAAAAGCAGTAGTTGATCGGAGATAACGGCTTCTTGCTGACCGCTTGCGGACCCTCTAATCGCTGTTTGCAGGTTACATCGAGAGGGAGATAAAGAAAGATGAAATACCCATGTTGGACACGGGAGAGAACCCAGATGCCCCCCAGCCTCGAGAGATAATAGATTTGGAAGTGAGTTATGGGCGTAAGGGAGGAATGGCTTTCGAGCCCTGGAAACTTTTGTTGTTTGTGGTCCGCTTGACTGTTTTCTTGTTTCCTTTTTGCATCCTTTGGAAGGAAGCACTCCGAATGCTTAAAACATCAAATCAAGCCGGCTACGAATTTCAACTTGAAAGACCACTAAGTGCGACACGAATAATGGCTCCGATTTAGGCGACGTTTGAAAAGCTGGAAAACGAATTAAGAGAGGTCAATCATAACGAAGAGATGCTCAAGAAGAACTACGCAGAGCTAACGGAACTAAAACACATTTTGCGGAAAACACAGCAGTTCTTCGAAGAGGTACGTTTCGCCGCCTAGCTGTAGTGGACAAGAAGTTTTGCCTTCTTGTCCTGTTTGGGGTGTGTTTCCGTTTTCCATGCTTCCTCGTTTTGCACTTACCCGCCACGCTGTGTGTCGTGAGTTTCTGCCTAACCTGCATGACACTGGCGATTCTGGTCCTCACTCTAAACTCCTCGTGGAACTAACCACTGCATGCATCCTTCCAAATTCTTTTCGATTTTTGTGAGGGCTTTAATCAGCATTTTCACCCTGTTTTCTCCTTTCATAGGTAGAACTAGAGAGCCGCCGGATACGAGTTGGAACGGAACCTGGAGCAGACGAGCAGCAGGGCCTCCTCTCGGCCGAGTACACCGCCGCCGGAGCGCCCATGATGAATTTCGGGTTTGTTCGTTTACTGTTCATTGCTTTACATGTTCTGCATGCCCGCTTCCGCTCACCTGCACCGTAGTCCTCCTCCGTAGCGTAGAGTCAGTGCTTCTTCTTTACGTTTAATTGTCATCTAGGCTGGTGGAGCCGATCCCTCCATGATATCCGCGGAGCCACCGCCGGATTTCTCCGATACGGCCGAGCTAACCGCGGCTTCTAGTCAACCGGCTGGAATGTTTGCTAATTTTGGGTAAATTTCCCTACTTAGTAATTGACCGCGCGTGCTTGTTGCTTCTCTGTCCTGCACCTCACTGTGTCCTGTCCGGGGGTTTTTGAAACATCCACTTGAGCTCAACCGTTTTCCTATGTGTAGACTGAGAGTGAACGACAAGCCTTTGACCATCTTGCGCATGCGGAGGACGGATCTCCGGTTCACACGAGCGACGTGAGCAGATTGATTCCCGGTGCGGACAGCGGTGCAGCGGCGGTAGACGCGGCCAAGCGGCTAAAGTAGGTCGAGACGGAAGTTTGCTGTGACTCACACATCGTCACTCTGTCGCGTCGATTCGATCGCTTTCCTCACATCACCTTACTTCCAGCTCCCGCTTCCGGGGTTCGTTTGTTATCCGGTCCGTTTAGGTTTGTGGCCGGAGTGATCCAGAGAGAAAGGATCCCCGCTTTTGAGCGGCTACTCTGGCGCGCCTGCCGCGGCAATGTCTTCCTTCGACAGTCGGAAATCACCGAAACGCTGAGCGATACCGTAACCGTATGTTCCATTTTTGTGTCTACTTGTAACCTTCAGCTTTAGGGCGAACCGGTTAACAAGTCCGTGTTCATCATTTTCTTCCAAGGAGATCAGCTGAAGAGCCGTGTCCGAAAGATCTGCGATGGGTGAGTTGTAGGGTTTGGGTAGTTGAGTCAGAATCCTGAGTCTTTTAGATTCCGCGCAACGCAGTACCCGTGCCCGGACAATGCCTCGGAACGGCGGGAGATGTCCATCGGCGTTATGACCCGCATCGAAGACCTGAAGACGGTGCTTGGACAGACGCAGGACCACCGCCATCGCGTGCTTGTGGCCGCCTCCAAGAACGTACGCATGTGGATGACGAAGGTGCGGAAAGTGAAGGCGATCTACCACACGCTGAACTTCTTCAACCTGGACGTCACACAGAAGTGCTTGATCGCCGAGTGCTGGTGTCCAGTCGCTGACCTGGAGCGCATCCAAGGGGCGCTGAAGCGTGGTACCGAGGAGAGCGGAAGTACGGTGCCCTCGATCCTGCATCGAATGGAGACGACGGAGCAGCCGCCGACCTACCACCGGACAAACAAGTACACGCGAGGATTCCAGAACATCGTGGACGCGTACGGTATCGCCAGCTACCGGGAGATCAACCCGGCGCCCTTCACCATCATCACGTTCCCGTTCATCTTCGCGCTCATGTTCGGAGACTGTGGCCATGGCTTGATCATGTTCCTGATGGCACTGTTCCTTATCCTGAAGGAGAAGAAGCTGGAAGCGCAGAGAATTAGTAGCGAGGTAGGCTGAGAGGCTCGACGACTCCTAGTGTCCATAATGCCGCCTTAGATCTTCCAAATGTTCTTCCAAGGACGCTACATCATCGTGCTGATGGGTCTCTTCTCGATCTACACCGGCTTCATCTACAACGACTGCTTCAGCAAGTCTTTCAATCTCTTCGGAAGTGCATGGAAGAACTCGATCAAAGACCTCCAGAACTACAGTAACCCCGAAGAAATCCTTTTGCTCCAGCCTGAGAAGGCCTACGATGTAAGGTTCTATCGAGAGCGTGCCGATGATCTCTGATTTTCTTGTAGAGGGCTGGTGGACCTTACTTCATGGGCGTGGACCCCATCTGGAACCTGGCAGAAACTAACAAGTTGAGCTTCCTGAATTCCATGAAGATGAAGTCGTCCGTCATCATTGGAATCGCCCAGATGACCTTTGGATTGTGCCTGAGCTACCATAACTACAAGTAAGCACGACCTCGGACTAGGGTATCCTCCACGTGCCTCCTTCAGGTTCTTCGGCTCGAAGCTGGACATCATCTACATGTTCATTCCGCAAATGATCTTCTTGGGCAGCATCTTCATGTATCTCTGCGTCCAAATCCTGGCAAAGTGGATCTTCTTTGGAGCTGAAGTGAGATCGTCTCCAAAGTGCTTTCTGTGAAGGGCTACTTTCAGGGACAACATTACGTTCTTGGCTACTTCTACCCTTCGTCCAACTGCGCCCCCTCGCTTCTCACCGGATTCATCAACATGTTCATGTTCAAGACCCGTGTGGCGGGCTTCGTCGGCGATGACAACAAGGAGCTTCCCCTTTGCCACTTGAATCTCTGGTACCCCGGTCAGGTATGCACATTGTGAGCTTATCGAGTTTCAGCAGTCGCCGTGGACTCCGACGATCTTGACCTTCCTGTTTTAGTCGTTCTTTGAAACCCTTTTTGTGCTCGTTGGAGTGGCCTGCATCCCTGTGATGCTCTTTGCTAAGCCCTACCTTCTGTGGAAGGAGAACAAGGCGCGCCAGGGTGGACACGCGGGCGCCCATCAGCAACTGGTAATGTTTACTTTTTGTTATTTTAGAGTCATGTGGAAAAGATCCTGTTGGTGGTGGCGATGATTTCCGTTCCGGTGATGCTGTTCGCCAAACCGGCATTCTTGTATCTTAGCCATCGTAGGGAGCGCCAGCGTAGCGCTGCCTCTTACTCCAGAATGCCTAACGAAGACGAGCACTCGGTTTGTGTTGTGATCACCCGTTAGCTTCTTCTGCTTTGGCTCGTGTTCTGCTTGTGGCGTCTTTGTCCTCTGGTGGTGGAATGCTGTTGGTTTCGTAACGCCTTTCGTAACTCTGTGAACACTGGAGGGGGAGATTTACTAACCCAGGTTTTACAAGAGGAAGACAAATTGGACCGTTGGAGCGTCCGGGTTGTAAATGTTCGATCTCTGTGTAGAACGTTGTGTTGTGTTACGGTATACGACCTACCACCAACACCTTTGTACGCAAAATCGATCCCTGCTTTCCCCCTGTGCCTCCTTAATCGTATGAGTTTAGAGTGTTCGCGCGGATATCAACGGCGACGAAGCTGAAGTAGTGCATCACGAGGCTCCTCGCCCAGCTGGAGGACATGGACACGATGGACCGGTAGGGATCGGCTTCTGCCAGCAAAGCTTTACCTTCTTCTTCAGTTCGACTTCGGAGACATCATGGTCCACCAAGCCATCCACACGATCGAGTTCGCCCTTGGCTGCGTATCTCACACCGCTTCTTACCTCCGTCTCTGGGCGCTCTCCTTGGCCCATGCCCGTAAGTCACCCCTCATCCAGGCCCTTTGACCTGCGTCTCTTTCCAGAGCTCTCCGACGTCCTCTGGACCATGATCTTCCGCGGCTCCTTCAAGTTCGACGGCTACATAGGCGTCGCCGCCATCTATTTCCTCTTCTTCGTCTTCGCCTTCCTCTCGCTCATGGTGCTCGTCGTCATGGAGGGACTCTCCGCCTTCCTCCACGCCCTCCGTCTCCACTGGTTCGTTCCCCTTACCGTCTTCCCTTCTGAGTTTCCGCTTTCAGGGTCGAGTTCCAGAGCAAGTTCTACGTTGGCCAGGGCTACGAGTTCACGCCCTTCTCGTTCGAGCAGATCCTGGAGGAGGCGCGCGCTGCCGAAGATGCCCAGTAGATGTGTGACGTCGATGTTGGTGGCATTTAGTGCAATGTGTCGTGGTCGTGCTACACGAGTTCCTTCTTGATGGTCTCTCGTATAATTTATCTGTCCCTTTCGCTCCCAGATTACTTTGGTATTCGTACGTGGCCATAGGCTAGCCCTTTTGCATACCGAAATATGTTCCTGCGTACTGTAAATAAATAGCTATAGCAAAGCACCGGGACGCCCAAGTACCCAGTATGAATCTGCTTCGGGTACTTCTGAGGCTTCGGCACGTGGTCTGATGAAGTGCGAATCGTCGTAAAAGTTTAACGACTTCCGCGGAGCGCGAGCGGCGGGCGGCGCGTAATCCGACGTCGAAGTCGCCACTTCCTTTTTAGATTCTTCGGCGCACGAGATGACGGTTGATCTCTTGAAGGCTCTTCGGTCTTACGGTAGGTGATGGGTCGAAGCGTTGGATGGGTTTGATTCGAATCTTCGGAGCCAACCCAAACCTTCTGTTTAACGTTCTCACCTCCTCTTTCAGAAAAGACGGCGGTGCTTTTCGTGAACGGCGCCCTAGAAGCCCGACGACCGTTCCCCGAGCTTTGGAGGCGCCTCTGGAACGGCGCCACGATGCGGGTATGCGTGGACGGTGGCGCGAATCGCCTTCACAGGGAGTGCCGCGAAGAGGCGCTGAAGTTGCCGACGATGGTGGCCGGCGACCTGGACTCCATCTCCGAGGAGGCGAAGACCTTCTTCGCCGAGAAGACGCGCATCCGCCACACGCACGACCAGAACGAAACCGACCTGACGAAGACGCTCCGCCTCGTGGCCGAAGACGAGAGGATAGCACGCCAGGAGGTAGGCTCCAGGCTCTCGATCCAAACTAAACGTCCTTCAGATGGAGTTCGTCGTGCTTCTTGGCGGATTCTCGGGGCGCTTCGACCACACCCTCGCCTCGATGAACTCGATGCTCGTGGCGAACCGCCTCTTCGCCGTGCCTCTGATCGCTGTCGATGGCGCTAATCTCATCACCGTGCTCCAACAGGTCAGTCCCCTCTCGGATCCCTTCTTGACGAGTCCGTTTCAGGGAGATCACACCCTTCGGATCGACCGGGAGGCGATGACGGGCGTCTGCGGCTTCGTGCCGTTCTGTCAGCGGCCGACGACGGTGACGACGACCGGTTTCCGCTGGGACTTGGGTATGTACTTTGGAGAATGCTCAGGTTGAAGGTCGAGCGGTCCCTTTATCTTCTTTCGTCCACCTTTTTTGCTCTTCTTTTGGCACGGATTCCGGCTTCATCGCTGTGGCTAACCCTTCTAGGAGCAATTGCGATTTAAGAGGGGGCTTCTCAGCTCAAACTTCAAGAGGCTTTCGATAAAACGTCCAAGTAAACAACCTCAACCCCATAAGACCGCTCGATCCTTCCAAGGAGCCGTGCACTTTTAGCGCCCTTCGATTCGCACTTTCAGAGGAGCGCGAGTTGGCGTTCGGCGCGTTGATCTCCACGTCCAACGAGGTGCTCGGCGACTCCGTCCGAATCCGGACGACAGCGCCGCTCGTCTTCACCGTGGAGCTGAGGGGCTCCTGATCGCCGTGGAGCGGATTGTTAGGAATGCGTCGTTTTGTGTTGTTGATCGTTGTTCGTGCATAAAGGATGAAAAGATCGCGACGTTGTTTTGAGATCGATCGGCGACGACGACAAGGAGCTTTGACTGATGGGACGGCTTGAGCTCACGCGCTTCTTGCGGCGGTTCGGTGAGTGATTCCGGGAGTCTCCGGGATTGATCGTGTTTTCGGAGGATCAGAGGAGACTTTACACAGGGTTCCGCCAGAGGTCGTTTTCATAAATCGGAGGAGATAAGACCCTGTTTGCCCAGGCCAAACACGATTACACCGCTGATGCCGTGTTTACAGATCGCTCGGCCGCCGTCTTCGTAAATGGGCCTTCCGCCTTCCGGGATCCCCTCCCGCGCGCCTGGCTCCGCATCTGGAACGCCGCGCCCCTCAGATTCTGTCTTGACGGAGCGGCGAACCGACTCCGCGTCCTCTGCAGGTTCGGAGCTCCTTCTTGGGTTGCATGGGGTCCAGAAGACCTCAATGAACACACGGGACTTCCAGAAGTGAGCCTTCTTGTTGCAGAGATGGCCTGGCGGAGCCTCCCACGACGATCTCCGGGGATTTCGACTCGCTCTCCGAGGAATCGCGCGCCTTCTTCGAGTCCAAAAGCCGCATTGTGGAGACGCACGACCAGAACGAAACTGACATGACCAAGGCTCTTCGGATCCTGGCACGCGAAGAGCTCCTTGAGGAGGGCAAGGTTGGGATTCTTCGTCTTCCGCGACTACAGTATGCTTTTAGGTGGACTTTGTCGTGCTTCTGGGAGGATTCTCTGGACGGTTCGACCACACCATGGCCTCAATCAAGTCCATGCTCGTGGGACTCGATCTGCTTGGAGACGTGCCCCTCGTCGCCTTGGACGAGAACAACCTGGTTACGGTACTTCCTAAGGGGCAGAACGAGATCCTCCTGGACCGAAACATCCTCACGGGCATCTGCGGCTTCATTCCCTTCTGCCAGCGCCGGGTCACCGTCACCACCAGAGGCTTCCATTGGAATCTGGGTGAGTCTCCTAGGGGCACTCCCTTCAGAACCTTCTGTTCCAGAGGACCAAGAACTCAGCTTCGACGGGATCATCTCTACTTCTAACGAACTGACCGCGGACCGAGTGGAGATCCTCTCCGACGCGCCTGTCCTCTTCACCGTGGAGCTCAAGGAGACCCTCTGAGAAACCCCCCTTGTTTACGTATCTGTTTATGTGAGCATTCCAAAAGAGGGCGTCCTTCTCTCCCGGGCACATCCAATGGCACCGCGAAAGCAAACACCTTCCGTGGCCACGTCTCCGGGCATTGTGAGCACTTTTACGTCCGGAATCGGCAAACACGGCGACGTGCTCCTCCTCAGCTCCCTTCGCCCCTTCCATGAACCATGGTGCTCTCCTTCTCCGTGCTCTTGGCGCGATTGGCGGAGTCCCGCAACGAATCCACCCCGGAGGACGTCTCCTGCCTCTCCATCGACTCGGTGATCCGGAAGCGGCGCCACTACGACCTAACCTTCTCCGGCGTAGGCCTTGTCTTCTCCACGCTCCATCTGGTCGTCCTGCTTTACATCCGCTGCGTGAAGCGACGCAAGGGCTTTGAGCTCCTTTTTACGCAGGTGAGGGAGATGAAGAAGGGCTGGCGACGTTAGAGAGTAGGGTTTCTTGTTCCGTTGGCTTTGGTGCGAAGGGCAGCCTCTTGTTTTTACAGCCACGTTGAGATCTGTAGTTCCGTCGCGCTTATGGGTCCCAAGTTGGGACCCATAATCGCGACGGGACCCAACCTTCGAAGATGAAGGCTTTAAACGTCGTCGTTTTACCCCAATCGGTTTCTAGCGTCACCAGAACATAGTTTGAGAGACCAGTTTACATTCACCCGTCAAAATCGGATACAACCTACCGTAACCCTTCCAGGCGAGCCTCAGCTTCTTGAGTCTCCTCTTCCTGGTCATCGGCTGCTTGTTCGACCTGTGCGTCTTCGCGCCCTCTCCCAGCCTCACGTTCTTCCGCGCACACGTTTGGCTCTTTATCGTCAACTCGCTCATCGCAGCCTACTCCTTCCTCATCATCGTCCTCTGCATCGACCGCTACGTCGCCCTCACCAGGCCCCTCTACTACCGCGTCCAGTTCGTCCGCTACAGGGTAGGTTACTGTACTTTCGCTTACCGCAAGCTAAAGACTAGGCCTTCCAGATCCGGCTTCTGATGATCCTGGGCTCCTTCGTGCTGGCCGTGATCTGCGCGCTGAAGTGGCTCATCTTCAACCGGATGCAGGACAACCTCGTTGTTGAGAACGAATTCGTGCGTGAGCCTTCTTCGGCGCCCCAGTCTACTCCTCCTTCAGATCACGGAGAACTGGCTCTACGTGTGCTTCCGCACGGCCACCGTCGTCTTCCAGTACTTCATCTGCGGTGTCGTCATGGTGCTTCTCTCCATCTGCAACGTCCTTCGCCTCCGCGACCTCAACCGGGCCCACGCGAACGAGCTTAGGATGTCCGAGAGGGCCAGGAGCCAGTGGACGCGCAACCACAAAGTGAGACTCTGGGCAGGACGTTACCCTTACGAGTCCCGTTGCAGACGATCGCCAAGATCTGCAGCTTCTTGGCGATCTCCTTCGTCCTCTTCAACTGGCCGTACTCGCTCGTCGACTACTTCTACGCCGACGAGGTATGGAACTACTTTTTTGCTCCTTTTTGCAATTATCAAAAAGGACCACCCCCTCTTAGGGTTGGCGTGAACCAAACTTAGGAGCCAACCTGAACGAATTATCAGAACACTCGTTTTCTGATATGACGAGCGATAAATTCGAGCGGCAAATCGAGGGTTAAGGGCATCGGTTCGAACCTAGAACCGGTCCCAAATGTTTATTGGATTAACCTCTTTGGCGAAAACGTTCTCGTGATATGATGGATCCCGAAAACACTTAAAAACACTTAGGTTTCTATTCTGCATCCTGTCAATCTCAGTGTTAACCTTCAAACGAATCTTTTTGGTTGTTTCGAACCAGCGCTTCCGGAGAGCCAAAAAAGAGAAGGAGTTCCGTGAACTTGAGTCTCTGAACACCGCGAGGAGTCCACATGGAACCTCTAGTTAAAAAATGGTGCCGTATTAAGACCCAAAATCTAGTAGGAAACGTTCAGCTTGTAAGCTCCTTCTTTGGTTTTTGGAACGTTCCTGGTTCCAGCTGAAAACCCGAACAGGTCTTCTTAATTCGAATAAAACTTTTATTCGCGTATTCGGCGAAATAAGCTCCCGTTGAAACACTTAATAATCTCCGCCAAAAAGCCTAGATGTTGAAAAGTCCAAAATGAGTTAAAAACCCAATACGTGCCCGACCTTGACCCTTCAGATCAACGTTCTGCCCTGGTTCGCAGCGGTCTCCCTGGTGATGAACTTGTGCCAGGTGCTTTTCATCCAGCTGAACCTGTTTTTCTTCGCCTTCTGCAGCCGGAGCTACCGCAAGGTCCTCTTCCACATCTTCGGCATCCCGTTCCTGCGGGTCCGCGTCCTCATCCCGTGCTGTGTCCCGCGCGGAAAAGTGGAGATCACCAGGCCCTCCAAGCCCCCTCAGATGCTGCCCAAGGAGTCGACGAGCACCATCGTCTCGCTGCCGTGACTCACGGTGACTCAGCGAAGATCGGCGACGTTCGAAGTCCACCGTCGATCGATCACTGTTGTTCGGCGTCCCAGGGAGGGCCTCCGTCGACAGGTGCCCCTCCCTCGGCCTCTCGGAAGCTCTCAGAACCGCGACAGGCAAGCCGCCGCCGGTCGCAATGTTCCCGGTGTCTTGTGCGAATAAACACTTTAAACCAAAAGCGATCTCGTTCCCCGCGAAACTCGTTCCGCCCGCGCTATTTAACGCGAGTTCTCCCGCAAACCCACAGTTCACGGCGGCGAAGCCGAGTTTCCCCGAACGGACTGGGTACCGACGTGATTTGATTTGGGCTTTTCGGGTCGATCTGGTGGGTGATTATTCGGTGCAGAGTACATTGAGATGATCTTTGTGTCTTCAAAGTTCTTGGAATATGTAAGCCACTTGATATTGGTCTTTATTCTTCCAACTTATGCCACGTAAGCTGAAAATAGGTTACTTCACTCGACGTATAAGCCGCGATTCGCGCTAACCCCTAATATCCAAGCATTGATTCCAAAATGGGGTCACTTGGATTGCCACTCTATGTTCCTAGCCAGCCTGTGGTCGTCCCAGTCGCTCGAACACGCGAAACACGCTGTTCTTAACGAGACCTTTTCAGAGAATATGCAGAAGCTTCTCGTGCTCGCATCAGTTGTCGCCATCGCCTCCGCCGTGGGCCTCGGCCGCACCCAGAGCTCCGGAGTGCGCGGCACCCTGATGTGCAACGACCGTCCCGCGGCCTACGTGAAGGTGAAGCTCTACGACGACGACCGCGGAATCGACGCCGATGACCTGATGGCGGCGGGCAAGACCGACGGCGCCGGCCGCTTCGAGCTGAAGGGACACACCTCCGAGTTCACTCCCATCGACCCCAAGCTCAACATCTACCACGACTGCAACGATGGAGTCAAGGTCTGCAGCGTTTGTAGACAGGCAGACATAGACAGTCTGCAAGTCACATTCATAGATCAGCAATTCCAGACTGTCTCACTTCTTGAATGTCTAGTCTGTCTGACTCATCTATGTCTGAAATTTCTGCATGCCTGACTCACCTTTCAACGAATCTTTGCAGCCTTGCCAACGCAAGATCACCATCCTCATCCCGGACAGCTACATCACCTCCGGCAAGACGCCCAAGAAGATCTACGATGCGGGAACCATCCAGCTGGCTGGAAAGTTCAAGGGGGAGGAGCGCGACTGCCTCAACTGAGAGCCGGCTCGACATCTAAAGTGTATTTGTACTATTTGTTTCGGTACTACTACTCTGGGCACGCAGTAAACACACAAATCAACGAAGGACTGATGTTTATTTGAAGAAAACGTACCAAGTACCGAGGTTGTAAACAACACATAAAAACATAACGAAAGGGCAAACCCGAGCGTCCTCACTTTTCGCTGCCTGGGTCCTCCACGATGATGGGGATCCCAATGAGCTCCGACAATGCCGAGCCAGCTTCGTCACTTGAAACCTAGAAGGAACGTTAGAAGATCTCCTCAGCCTTAGGACAATACCTCAAGAGAAAACGTCTGGCAGTAGGCGTTTCTCATCGGCTTCTTCTTCTTGGAGCCGGCGAGCCTAAGGTCGACACCAGGAGCACTTTCTATCGTTAAGTGCTATAAATAAACCAAAATATGTGAAAAACAGCGCACTCGAAGTACCTTCTCCCTCTTGTTTTTGTTTTCATCAAAGGGCGCATGAGTCGGCCCCCTGTCCACTTCGCAGACAGAAGCCAAAGTCACCGGCGACTGATTCATGCAACTGTAGGACATCACCGAGGGGACTTGGGTGGCGTAGAGCACGTTCGCCGCCATCTGCGCGTTCTGCAAGGCTTGGCAGCCCATGATCCCCGCCCATGGCACTGAGCTTGGAACTCCATTTTTCCGGTTTACCGCTTCGTAGAGGGCCGTGGAGTTCAACAAGAAGGGGGACTGAAAAACGCGGTTAGAGGACCGGCAATCATCAATGTGCGAAAGGAACAAACGTCGGACTCAGTTTACGCCCTTGGTGCTCCATAAATATGGAAGAGAAGACGGACTTCCCACTGTTAATAGAAGCAAGTTCAAGCGGTTCGAGATTACAAATGCATCACTTATAACTAACTTACACAGCCAGCCGCGATGAAGTAGTCGCGGAAAGTCGAGAATTCCGGGTCGAGCGTAGTCCTGATGAGGCAACCGTCGAGCTGGTTATTATACTGCATGTGCAACATTTCGGCCGAGGAGAAGGGTCCTACGGGCGAGGAGAAGGGTCCTAAAAGCGAATTTAATTAGGTCTATCTGTAGTCAAACATGTAATCTTACCTGTGACTCCGTACGATCTCACGACGTACCACTGAGGAGCCACCAAGTCGCTCTGCATTTGCATCATGCGTCTGAAAAGGAACGTTGAATAAGCACGGTTCCGTGCGCGAATAATGTAATGGCGCAGAAGATCCTCGACCTGAAGCAGTCCACTCATCGCCACACGTCTTGCAGAAGTTTCTCAACAGCTGGATAGAGAATCTTCTACGCGAGTGTAAAAAAGATCCACGAGAAGGCTAAGTAGGAAGGGAGTCAACATTGGGAAATACAATCTACGGAAACCACAGAAGGCGCAGAGAACAGAAAAGAGAAGGCTCGACGATGGGCAGAGGAGGGCCAACGGAGACAAACCGGCAGACATGTCTCGCAAGGAAAGCGTTGCAAGACCCATGCCAGTGACCTCAAAGATCAGTCTGTCTGGTGCACTGTATTGTCTTCTGCTTCAGTCCACGCTATCCAGGTTCGATCCCCGCAGGGTCTTTTCTTACCTTGTGTATATCCTAGCGAAACCCTTTTTCCTCGGTTCTTTCTGCACCGCCGGGCCCTCTGCAGCTCTTGAGTGCCCGATTGTCTTACAACCCAAAAAACTCAGGAACAGGCCTAATTTTTCGTCATACACCAAAAACGGAACGCCCTTTTACACCGCATATGACCTTGTGTACGGCGGAAGAAGCAAACGGAGTGCATAAATAGGGTTTCAGCCACAAACGCGGAACATTTCTTCCAGGAACACGTCATTGTGCCCGTCGTCAACTCCAGTTCGTTGTTGGATCGCGGAACCAAATTTGTAGGTGATTCCAAGGTCGTTGTCTAACTTCGCGAAGATCCACCTGGTACAGTACTTCTCTAAAGCAACTTTACTCCTTGTGGTACGTTAAGATCCGAAATCTCGGTTCGTGTTGACTAAATTTCGGACTACCCTCTCGTTACCCTCTCGCTCAATCCCTCTCTTCTCCGTAGCCTTCCTTACCACCCGAGTTTAACGTTTTCTTAAATGTCCGGGTCATTCCCTCTGTTGTGTTCAGATACGATTATGGATCTCATAAGGGTTGTTCCGTAAAATCAACGCGTAAAATCAATGATTAGATGAACTAGATGAGGTGAAATGTCCGAGCGTAAGCAAGACATTCCAAGTCCACAGTTTGTCGTCCTCACGACAACAGGACAAAGTTCAGCCTGATGGATGCCATATATGGAAAATATTCACGGGAACTTCAGGCACATTTATCGCCATCTTCTGGTGTGCTACCAGCCAGATGAGCTCATCTTGGGGGTTTATAAAAAGCACAAATTAGAAGCAGAGCGTTGGGAGTGCACCATGTACCCAACGACGTTAAATAACCTTCGCTATTCTCGGCATTGATCATTTGGGCAAACCGGATATCCCTGCCCTGTGTTCTACCATTATTTCCTAATGTTGCTCTACTTTATGACCCCCAGTTTCCCTCATTGACCTCGAGTGCTGTGGGGATTTACCAGATTCATAGGTGTGTAATGGTCCACTAAACACAAGCCGTATCCCATTCTGAAGGTGAGTGAAGCCTGCTCTCCTAAGCCTGGAGACCCTCTGAAAAACCGACTTCTCACCCTTTAAGACCTCCCACAGTTTCGGAGAAGACGTCATGGTGTCTTTGTACCGCTTTGCCAGTTTCGGCATCAGACGGTGGAACACGCTGAGTCAGTACTCGAACCAGTTCGCGCTGGGACGGTCGGGGCGTCAAGCGTGTCCGAATCCGTAAGTTGGGCGAACGGCCGAGGGATACTTGTGTGCGGCCTGTCAACTGGCTCGTCACGTGCGCGATAGAGCGCCAGGCGACATAACTGGGCGCTGGTCGGCCTTCTTGATCATTTGATAAATTGGACGGACGTTTCGGTCGATAAGTCTGGGATTATTCCACTCCGCGGTGTTCTTCTGGTCAGCGTTCGGCTGCTGAGTCGTTCTAAGGCGCGTAGGAGAGTTCAAGAGCCTTAGGAGGGTCGGGGGCTACCTTTACCGGTGTTTCAGCCTCGTTGTAATAGTTTTTCTATATTTTTTTCAAATGAGGTTCATAATTTTCTTTCTTGAGGGTTTGTGGAGTTTCCTGGGTCTAAAGGGATTGTGGTTGAGTTTTATTGAAGTCATCGCACTCCAAACGCGGTGTGAAAACAATGATTGGTCCAGTAGGGGTCCGAACTCGGACTGAGCGTCTGATAATACTAACACTTGACTATTGGAGCGTCGCCTTCAATTAACGGTGACGTGTTACGACCCTTATATTGTTCTTTTAATGTGTTTATACTAAACTGTTTTCCTACCAATTCTGATCATCATAGAGTACTTCGTAGTTTGCGTACTCCGTTGTTTTCAGAGAAGAGCCACGCGATAGCCGCCCAGTTGACGTTCGCTGAACTCTCAGAAACAAGAAGTGGAGTCACCTTTTGAGCCCGAGCGTGACTTCTAAAAGTCGAGATCACGTGGATCCTCCCGACAGATCACTATCGTCTATTTATGGCTCCATAGAACAACACAGAACTTGCTCTATGAGAGTGCAAACGGTGTTTGTGGCCGCGCAGATGCGCACAAGGAATCTACAGCTGGGCCTGTCCAGGTTCTCCCTGGACAGATCCTGATGTATTTATCTCCAGTCAGATCACTAAAGTTACTACTTCCTGACTCAGAACGGTCTGGGCGACGACATTGATCACACAAATTCGCCGTTGTTGTCCTACTTGACAACTCGTTTCGAATGATCAGGTTCAGATCGTTATCGTCAACGTCATTTCCTTAAAGGGCTCTCACCCCTGGCACAATCCACACGTGTTTGCTTCCCATCGCACGCCCTACCGTATCCCGGGCAAGTGAAGGCAGACGTGGAATCAAGTCAGTTCAAATCGAAGACTCCTTGGATCATTCAGATTGCGTCAGCTGAAACCTTCTGCTTAAGGGGCTTTCCAGTAACCCTATTCAGGCGGGATAACGTCGCCGCCTTAGCTCTCTGGCCTAAAGAGCTCTCCTTAGCTCTCAGGAAACCTAAAGACAACACAGTTTTTACGGGGCCAATCTACTCTTGTTTCCTCGGTGTCAACTGCTTTTTACTCCAACTTGATCATTCTACGCTCTGTGTGGACCCCCTCTCTATCTTTTAGCCACTCCACTTCACGAGGCCAGGGATCTCATTACAAATAAGAATGACCACCGAAAATGGCGCTCTTCCACATTTAGATCTTGCAGTTTATCCAGAGCTAACAGCCCTAACAATAGCTGATGTTCGAGATCATTCTATTTCCGTCTTCTTGTTCTTCCCAGCTGGTCACTCCTCCCCCCTCGTCTTCTCCCAAGAGCCAGAGGCCCGCTCCACCAGGGAAACCCCGACCACGACAGGGATTACAAGTTAACTCAACGGCCAGTAGATGGTCCTAATCCACGATCCTGTTCTCCCCTTCCCACCTCTCCACCTCCTTCTTCTCACTCAACTCCCTCCCAAGCCTAGGACCCTCTCCAGCTTGTCCTCTTCCGGGAACGGCCGGAGGCTCGGGGGCGAGTTCTCCACAATCTCTGTCCGATCAAGAACAAACCGTGCGATAACATCGATTTCGCGGATAAAAGCGTCGCGCGACTTTTGTTTGTTTTCCGTCGCCAGCAGAGTTGCCCCCGAGCGCTTCTTGTTTGCTTCCGTCACTCCCGTGCAGTCTTAAAAGGCGCGCGCCCTGACGGTCGTCACTTCGCCTTGCTTTAGGATGATGGCCAAGAAGCTCGGCAGGACGTTCGTGGACCCGCTCGCCGACCCCAAGCAGGACTACGAGGAGCTCGAGGAGCCGACCGACTGGCGCAACGTCTACCTCATCTCCGTCTTCAGCTTCGTCGACGCGCTCCAGTTCTGCTTCTTCGTCTGGTCACTCTGGCCCTACCTGAACCAGGTGCGACCCACTTGTGCCTGAACTGTGGCTAGAACAGCTTAACGTCATGGGAAAATAGACGCTTCCAAACAAAAAAAGGAATACAAAATGAATAGAAAATAAATGGCTCCTCTAGGGATCGAACCTGCGACCTTCTGTGCGGTAGGCAAACACGTTACCGACTGCTTTATGCAGTGAGCAACTCCGCACGGAGGGTAGCGGGTTTGATCCCCACCGGAGGCATTACATTTTTATTCTCTTTTCCCTTGTTTCTTATCACGTTCCCAATGATTTTTCCTGGATAAGAAGCATTTACTGCAAGTAAAAAAATAAAATAAGAAATGTAAGGTCTCCACTGGGTATCGAACCTGAGACCCCAGCGCGGCAGCTCAACATCCAGAGGGTCTCAGGTTCTACCCTTACTGAAGGCATAACATTTCAATTATTTTCCTGCGTCTTTATCTTTTCTTTATCGTGTTTTTCTTTAATAAGAAGCACTGAAATGTCCCCTATATTGCCATCTCAATTTCGCCTCCCAGACTACAGTACCCTTTCAGCTAGACCCCTCAGCCACTCCGGCCTTCCTGGGCTACATCATGGCGTTCAGCGGGGTGGGCGAGGCACTTTCCGCGCCCCTCTTTGGCTGCTGGAGCAACAGAGCCAACCGCGTGAACCCGCCGCTGCTCACCTCGCTGGCGATGAGCCTCTTCGCGAACCTTCTCTTTCTCTCGCTGAACGCGCTCCCTGCGCCCAGCCGCAAGTTCGCCCTCCTCCTGTCGCGCTTCTTCTCCGGCGCCGGCAGCGGAAACCGCGCCACCTGCTGCTCCTTCGTCGCCGCAGCATCCCGCATGAGCGACCGCTCCCGCGCCATGACCATGGTTAGCGGCGCCGCTGGTCTCGGCATCACCATCGGCCCCGGTAGGTCCCTACGATAGGAGATGATCACGAAAGTTATCTTTTTGGCCTGTTCTTGAGATTCCGACCTGACCGCCCCAAAAAACTCCGTTGTGCGTTTTCTGTGGAAAAGGTAGACGAAGCAAAATTGGATCGTAGAAAATCAATAAAAAATAACCAGGAAAAACGATCTTTAATTTAAAAAAGAAGCGTTTGGGCCGGGGTTTGAACCCTCGGTTTCAAGCATATGAGGAAGCACGCAACCAGGTCGACCGCTTGACATCCTGGAAGCAAGGTCTCGGGTTCGACCCCCACAGGAGGCATTACCTTTTTTATCTGTTGCTTCCTTCTCCTTTATCACGTTTCCCCTTGATTTTCCTTCGATAAGAAACATTTCCAACAAGTGAAAAAATAAAATAAAAAAAGCAATGCTCCCATCGGACATCGAACCTGTGACTCCCAGCGCGGCACATCACCATACTGAGGGTGGCTGGTTCGACTCCCACTGACGGCACTTCTTTTTTTCTCTTGCTTTCCTCCTTGTCAACAATCCTGCGAACTTTACATACCTCAGGTGTTCTCTTCCTTCCCGGTGTATCTCATACCGTACCTCATTCACTCCTTTCAGCAGTGCAGATGGTGTTCACGCACATTGGTGATCAGGGAATCCTTGTGGGACCCGTGCGCATCAGCATGTATACCGCGCCCGCACTGCTGGCCGTAGCCGTCAACGTGGCCAGCCTCCTCCTTTTGGTGCTTCTGTTCGATGACCGACTCCAGGAGGCGTCCGCCTGTTCGGAATCCGACTCGGATTCAGCCATGTCCGACACCGGAGCGCGCCATAAGATCCGCTTCGACCTTCTGGCCGTCTCCGTGTGCATCTTCACGCGCGTCATCCGCATGATCGTCACCGCCAACATCGAAAGGTACCGTACTCTGACATCCCACGATCCCACAATGCTAGAGTCATCTTTGGATCCAATTGTTCCAATGAAACGCATATTGATCGGAGCATCCAGTTTCCCACTGTTTCCGATGTTTAGAGTATAACTGGTATTGTCGCTGGAAAGAGCGCCACGAACAGTCACATGGAGGGAGATGACTTGGACGTTTGTAGTGGAGGGTGCTGATGGTTCTTAGGGACATTGCAGGTGTCAGAAGGTGAGGGGCAGGGGCCTCTGAAACCAAGTAGTGAAATCGTAATCCTTGTCTACGTTCGTTCCTGAGAAAAACGAACGAAACTGAAGGAGGATAAAGACAGTATATATACCTAAGATATCCGGGTCATGAACGGTTCCTGACACCGTTTGGTTGCATTATACTTCAAGAGAAGGCGCACCAAAGTGACTTCCTTGATCATTAGCTGAAATGTCTCTAAGAAGATAGGCCGGCGAGTCGATTATAAAAGAGTCAGATTCACATCAGCGTTTCCCACTCGGCTTGTCGGCTTCTCTTCCTAGAAGGCTTCTGCTCCTGAGCACCTTCACTGCACAGGATTCTTAGTACAACTACGAAGCAGTTCTTGGCCCTTTCAGAGGCTATGGAGACCCCGCCGCGTCGTTTAACCTCGATCGCCGTGTGTGACTAAGAAAAACACAGTGCGAACACAAACTGCGATGACCCTACGTGCGACCTTCTCTGTTTTCTCTGCGCTCTCTCGCACCGCTCGTGGGGGACGGGCGCTCGTGAATGGGCTCGCGCGCGTGTCTCACCCCGGCGAGCGAATGACGAGCCTATTCTCTCGAGAGATCCAAACATCCATGTGAGATATAGCTTTTTAACTCTGACGCTTCAAGTAGAGCCCAAGAAACATAGTGTGGACTGCCCCAACTGTGAGTGTGATGTGGTTCAGCCTACCGTAACCCCGTAGGATCGGTCCTGGCAGATCAGCTTTAATTTGAGATAAACAATTGCATTCCTACTCTCTGTCTAGAAAACCTTCTGTTTGTCCCTGATTCAGGGTTTGACAGATCTTATAAAGGAGGAAACCATAGGTCGGTATTGAGGTGAAAACAGTGTTGGCCCTCCTCCCACAGTACGATTGAACAAAGTCCGGACTCTCCTACCGTAACCCACCGCTTGCAGCATCGGGTCGCCCTTCTCCCAAATAATGTTCGGTTTCGACGAGAAGGAGGCGCTCCACTACAACTCGTCCGTTCAGTCGGTGGTGGCCGTGCTCGTCTTCTCCATCTTCCTCCTCTACACCTGCACCGACATCATCAAATAGTGAGTCCCTAACAGGTCCCACCACGCTCACCCCACTGCAGCCTGAGCGACAGGAACGCTACCGTAATCGCCATTGTCATGCTGCTCTCCTTCCACCTGCTGACCATGAGCTGGCCCTTCTTGGAGGGGGGCCCCCTCGACTACTGCTCCATGAACGGTGAGTGACAGCCACCTTCTTCTCAACCCTCGTCCAGGCACGGCACACAAGTACTCGTGGTGCGAGTCGCTGAAGCCGGTGAACGTCTACGTCTACTACTTGGCCTACGTGTTCATCTTCGGCCTGGCCGTGCCCTCCCTGAACAACTCCGTGCAGACCCTCTACTCCCAGGTGCTGGGCAAGGGCAAGCAGGGCAAGATGCAAGGCATCAACCAGGCCATCGGCTGCGCCTCCCGCATCCTCGGGCCCCTGCTCATGTCGTGAGTCCCAACGCTCATCGTGCCGAGACCCCGACCCTGCTTCAGGCACACGTTCACGCAGTTCGGGCCCCAAGTCAACTGGCTCATCGAGATCGTCGTGCTTGCCTTCTGTCTGGCGATGTGGGTGGTCGCTTATCGCCGCATGATCCCCTTCAATCCGCAGAAAGTGCGCCCTGTGGGAGCCTGAGCGCGGCGGGAGCCGCACGCGAAGACGGGTGACTCTGACCTTCTTGGTTGTACATAGAGGCGACGAGGAGACTTCTCCGAAGTGCTATTTATCGGACGTCCTGTGAAAGTGAATAAAAGACCGCATTTATGGAATAGTTGTGGGAGCACTGTCGTTGTGGGACCGGACCATCTTAATAGTTCTGGCGATTCTAGTGATTTTGAGTCATTATATAGGGTTTACAGGGTGACCTATAAGTATTGCGTTAGAATTTTGGTTTTTCTCACCTTTTATTTAACCTTTTTCTTATTATTCGTCTTCTCCGTACTCTTTTGTCCTAGATTCACTGTCTTTCCCTGCGATTACGTTTGCACCCTGAAGATAGAATGGTTGCAGAAGACGAACATTCGGAAACTGCGATCAAAATGCCCTTTCGGTGTTTCCCTTCATTTCCAATATAACTAACTTAATGAGCGTTTTGGGGCAAATGACTGTTACAACGTTAAAAAACATGCAAAAAACGTGGATAGAACGAAAAAAAATCAAAGAAGAAAAGTGTCAACAGGCCCGAAGAAATT
The DNA here is from genome assembly GCA_016648015.1 of Steinernema khuongi. Taxonomy (NCBI): domain Eukaryota; kingdom Metazoa; phylum Nematoda; class Chromadorea; order Rhabditida; family Steinernematidae; genus Steinernema; species Steinernema khuongi. Next base: position 107,764 of record JADLIF010001762.1, on the reverse strand, counting down.
CGGAGGTTCGTCTCAAGTGCGTCAAAACTATAGGACACACCCTGCAAACCCTACAAACCACCGTCAATGCTCCGCGTTTGTCGGTTGGTATTTACTAATGGGCATTGACCAACTTCATTCCTCTCTCCATGCATCCTTATCATTATGAAAAGTCTACTGGCGCCGCCAGATCGGCACCAGTCCTGAAGTCAAAGTCAAAAGTCGAGGTTTATGTCCTTGGCGCCACCGATAGTCTCACAAAGCCGCAATACTGGGAGAAAAATAACAACGCGTATCTTCTATTCCCACTGATAACGACCCGTACACTGCTACTACATATGAATTTCCTGGCTTTGCTGCTGATAGCAGCGCTGATAGATGCTCAGAACTCCACCCATTTTCGAAAGTCACTCTTCATAAACCTCGTTATCGGAAGAGTGTCCTTGTGTAGGATTCACACGGTCGTTTGGACGGCTTAAGGGTCTGCCATGGACTCTCACCTTTGCAGTTCCCGTCTCCGAGTGGCTGCCGGCCTCATTAGTCCAAACTTTCAGATCTACACTAGCCAGCTGCGATGACAGTCGCCCTCCCCTCAACCTCGCTCCCGTCCGACGAATATGGAAACAAACTCATCCAGTTGATGAACCAGTTCCAGGTACTCTTCCTCTGGCTCCCTGTGGACTTTCTCGTCTTCCGTTCAGGACCTTTCCACAAAACTTGGCGGCCGGATGTTCGACTTCGATCTGCCCCAGATCGCCGTGGTCGGAGTGCAGAGTGCCGGGAAGTCGTCCATCCTGGAGAACTTTGTCGGACAGTTGCTTTGGTGGTCGCGAGGCAGTGAGCATTCGGGTCTTTCAGGGATTTCCTGCCTCGGGGCAACGGAGTGGTTACGCGGCGTCCGCTCTTTCTCCAACTCATCAACGACCCTGTGGAGCGAGCCGTCTTCTTGCACAAGCCCGACGTGCAGTATCGGGACTTCTCCGAAGTGCGGCATGAAATCGAGCGAGAGACCGACCGCGTCACGGGACAGAACCGCGGGATCTCGGAATTGCCGATTAACTTGAAGGTTTACAGTCCTAATGGTACTGTCAGGTTCTTCGGTGACAAGGGGGCCATCCAAGCTGGAATCATGGTCCGAAATTAGTAATCTAAAAGAGACCACAGTGGGAAAAAAGAATTCCTGAGCCCGGACTCGAACTTGCCCCTACTAAGCGACATCCAAGACCACTACCACTGAGCTATTGAAACGTTTCTGCAAGCCTTCTGATGGCTACATGCCACCGTCACAAATTCGCGAGAGAGGTCTCTCGAAGAATTCTAGGATTCCATCCCTCTTCCCTTCCGCTTTGTGAGCCTTTCTCGTTCCAGTGCTCAACCTAACCCTCGTCGACCTTCCGGGCATCACGCGCGTCCCACAGGGCGACCAAAGCGAGAACATCGAGGCGGAAGTCCGTGACATCATCTGCAAGTACATCGACAAGGAGAACTGTCTTATCCTCGCCGTCTCCCCGGCCAACGCCGACTTGTCCACCTCGGACGCCCTGCTTCTGGCCAAGAAGTCCGACCCTTCCGGAGACCGGACCATTGGTGTCATAACGAAAGTGGATCTAATGGACGCCGGGACGGACGCCCGAGAGCTGCTGACGAACAAAGTTCTGCCACTTAAGAGAGGTGGGGAGTCCTTTGGGCGCGTCGATCTCACCTCAGCGCCTAGGATACGTCGGAGTGGTCAACAGGTCTCAAGCTGGCATCAACAAGAAGCAGAGCATGAAGGATGCGGTCAAGAACGAGGCGGAGTTCTTCAGGAAGAAGTACGGGGACCTCGCCGACACCCACGGCACGCCATACCTCAACAAGTACCTCAATCGCCAACTCCTGGAACACATCAACCAACGACTGCACACTCTGCTAAACTCTGTGCGTCGCCAACAGCGCGCCATGAGAGAGGAGCTGAGCACGTTGGCAAAGTTCCCTGCCAGTCCCAGCGAGAAGCGACTCGCCATCACTGCTTTGCTGAACCAGGTCGTCCAGCATGTGAACAACGCGATGGGAGACAACTTGGGCCGCGTAGGGCCAATGACGGATCTCGAGAAGATCAGTGGCGGCGCTAAAGTCAAATGGAGCTATGTGGCCGAATACGCCGACAAAATCGCCTCAACTGTGCTGAACGGACCAAGATTGACGCGCGACATCTGCATGGCCCTAAGCAACACAACCGGGATTAGGTGAGATAACTGGCGAGGGAATGTATCCCAGTCAGGGATGTGCGGAACTCCGAAAAAGAGCATATAAATCCGGATATCCCATCCGGAATTAGCCTGAGGCGCCATGACAAAAGACGGTCATTGGCAAAGCAAAATCCTGCTCGCGATACGTGCAATACGCGTATCTACTAGGGATGCAACCGGTTTAGGTTCCGGTTGCATCCCTAGTATCTACACGATTTAAAGGTAAACATGAACGTTCACTTCTACTGCAATTTTAAATACGAATGTATCAAGATAAAGTACGATTTCCGTTTCCGAAAATGAAAAATGAAGTTTCCGCACGTCGCTGAGCCCAATGCCCATCGCCTTCGGATCTAGTAGGGCACTCTTCTAAAGCCTCAGCTAGGGGCACTTGGCCCAATGTCGTTCGGTTACATCAATTCCATACTTATCCCGCGATTCAGGCGCGGCTTCTTCGTTCCCGACAAAGTGGTCGAAGACGTAATTCGAAAGGAGATCGATCGCCTGAAAGAACCTTCCTTGGAGGCGGCCGAGCAGGTGGCGAGCCACGTCAACGACGTGTACCGAGACGCGGTGGAGGAGATGGACAAGTACGTGGAGCTTAAGAACTACACCCTGGAAAAGACAGAAGAGTTCGTGGCTTCCCGCGAGAAGAAGGCGAAGAAGTACATTAAACGCCAATTCGATTTCCAGCGCACACTGATCTGCTCGGAGCACGTGGACGTGGACAGGCCCAACATAATGAGGTTTGGCTTTGAGTTTCCAAGGACTGTGGGACAGTGAAGAAGTAATTTTCTATGTCCACAGGGATGGTTGAGAAGCTCTTCTTCTTGAAGAGCGTGAGGGGTTCAACCCATGAAACACAGCTCTCGTGCTTCTGTTCACTCGATGGCTCACAGCCCTCTTTCCAACCCACGTTTGGGGCTTAACTGTGCCATCGGGTAGCTTTTAACGGCAATTTGACACATAGTTAAAGACGTAGATGTCGCTCAGCTCACGATACTTCACAGGGGTTTAGGATAATTGGATTCACAGGAGTGTAGAGGGTCCATGGCCTAGAGTTTTTGGAACAAATTTGAGCTCCTGGAGGGTCCGAAATTGTCCTACACGCCTTCAATAGGGGTTACAGATCACTTCCTTCATCGACGACACTCGGAGGAGCAACCTTCACTTGGGCAACACTCTGCATTAAAGAGGAAGCCCTCTCCGTGGACGGACTGAAAGTGGAAAACACCAAAAAGGTGACAACATTTGCACTGGACGAGGTCGACGTCCGTTGGTACCGACTGCACAGCGATGAAGAAGTAGTCTTCATGTTCCCCAAAGGAGTGTAAGGAAGAGCGCTTGAATAAGCCGCATTGACACTGCATTTTCAGCACAAACCCTGAAGACGCCGTTAGATTCCATGACACAGCCATGGCTTCCCAGGACAACAGATGGCTTGACGCTTTCCACGCAGTCGGGTTCTATCCCCTAGAGTCTTCCATGGAAGAGGACCATCATGGAAGTTACCAGGAGCTCAACAGACTTGAAAAGTTGAAGAGCAACGACATTCAAGCAGTTAAGCGCATTGTGGAGAAGTTCATGGCAGCCGAAGCCAAAACCGTTCAAACGGTAGTGCCGAAGATCATCACGCACACGATCGTCGACCAACAGAAGGAATACCTACAGTTGGAGCTTCTTTGTGATCTTCAGGAGAACGCGGTGAGGGACACTGTAGTGCTTCTAGTTCCAAGTCGCCATTGCAGGAACGACTTGTGCGGGAGTCACGGGAGGCCGCTGAAAGGAGGACCGCTCTGACCGAGAAGTTCGCAATGTGCACTAAACTGGTGCAATTGACGGAACAAATGGACTCGCTCTCCTAGATAAACGCTTCCTGGCATCTTGGGACGCTTGTCTCCAATCGTTGTTGATGTGCTAGTGGCCAATAGAAAGTGTCGCATTTTTGCCCTTGGAGGGTCCTAAAGTTGTCGAAGAAAAGGGGAGAAATTAAGAGGACCGCCTACACACTTTCAAGAAGAGTTCTTTTCCTTTATCGACACTCGGAGGGACGAGCATACCGCCCCAATGAAGTAGAGGGTGTCGAGCCAGTTCTGCCATTCAGAGCAACGCGTTCTATAGCATTAGGAAGAGCACAAACGTCCAAGAACCACCTTGACTTCGAGGCAGTAGATCTTCTTGGAAAATGAACGTTGCTCTTTTCCCTAAAGACCAAAGCTAAAGGGTGAGTTATAGCGACATGGAAAAGCCAGAAAAGTCACTTCATTCAAAATATGATCCATTTATGCGTGGGGCAGGCGAACGAACGTGCGATTTTTCTCCCCTGGAAGAATGATTTGATCTTCTGTCGTGGACGGTATTTTGATTATGAGAATTCTTGCTCTCAAAAAAGTTCCGCTCAATTACCGGAGGACACTTAGGAAGGCTCCCTTGTAGGCTCTAAGACGGTTCGGAACAACACCAGCGATGACTTGGCGCCTGGACGCCCTTTGCAACAACTACTTCCGGCCTCCGTTCCCGCGACCGCTCTAAAGGACGCCCAGTGGAAGCGGCATTCCAGAAACCATGTGCTGTCATCGACCGACGCTCCTTCTTAGGGTCTCTGGGAACAAAATGTGCTGCAAAGTTATGTCTACCGTGTCCTTCTGACTCATCCCTTCTTGTCTACACCGGCGTCCTGCAGCGATCAGAACGTCTCGAGACGTCCTGCACGATCCTTCCAATCTACTTCGGGTGTTCTGACGGTTTTCACGCTTAGAATTGAGCAGATCGCTCTGACTCGTCATCCCAAATGTATTCAACATCGCCACTCGGAATAGAGAAAGCCTATTAGAAGTTCCCAGGGAAACAGTGTCCCTTTCTGGGTCCTTCTGCACGATATGGAGCGCTCTTGGGAACATCGGTGCTCCCACACCATCCCGACTCATCTGGCATGCTCATTCTTCTTGGTGTTGGAACGTCGGTCATCTTGGGGCAGATTTATGAAGCAGAGGGTTTAAAGTTCATTTGATAGATCTCATCGTGTCAGAACTCTTTCACTAAAGTTCCCATTTCCGCGTTTCTTACCGTTTGTTGTCCTTGTCACCGCCTTTTTCCCGATCCTCGTCCCGATGACCCTGCAATCCGGCGTTACCGAGTGGCCCAACGTCTACGTCGTCTCACTGCTGGCCCTTATGGAAAACCTGCAGAAGGGCTTCTTCGTCTGGTCCTTCTGGCCCTATCTCCGCCAGGTAAGTGACCTGGAGAGCCTTAGAAAGCAGAGATCCCGACTCGGGCCTAAGACCTCCAAGTAGAGCCTTGAGCAGGTTCAGTTTCCTAGCGGGTTCTAAAGGCGAGCCTCGAGTCGGGATCACTCGCAGAAGGCGACTAGGCAGGATGCTGAAGAAGGACGTTTGCAACGTGGACTTATGAGTGTCATATCCAATGCTTTCGGACTAGCCAGATCTCATTCCGAACCTCCAAACTCAAGAACAGAAGGAACCTCCAACGTTTAGCAATCTCTGCCTGCTTCTCATGGCCCTCCTTCAGCTAGACCCGACAGTGCGCCCTTCTTCCCTTGGCACGGCCCTGGCGGCGATGGGACTTGGCGAGGCCATCTCGTCGCCGCTCCTCGGGACTCTCTCCAATCGGCGAAGGGGAGTCCGCATGGCCTTCCGTCTCTGCTACTTGGTCGCGCTGCTCGCGAACTTCAGCTACCTCCTGGCCAAGGAGGCGCCGCCCAGCTGGCGCGTTCCCCTCGTCACCGCCTCCCGCTTCGTCCTCGGCCTAGGCACAGGTGAGCGGAGATGGTCGGTTTTAAGAATAGGACCTTTTGTAACCAGTCTATCGAGGGACCACAGAGTGTCCCACCTAGGGTGGTCAGGCTAGGGTAGCGCATTCAGGAATTGAGCACATAGGCTCTCCTACTTGTATTACAACCCTCTCCCTCGCAGGAAGTCGCGCCGTCGCCAACTCCTACACGTCCAGCATCAGCACAGTGGCCGACAGGAGGAAAGCGCTCTCCATGGTGGGAGGCGGCCTCGCCATCGGAGTCACCATGGGACCAGGTAGGAGACATCCAAGAGACGTCCACCAGTAGCCCGTTCCAGGGGTGCAGTCGGCGATCAGCTACTTGGTCACCGACTCCACGTCCGTCCTCGGCCTCCAAGTGGACGTCAACAACGCGGGCGTCCTGCTCGCCCTCGTGTTCAACCTCCTCTGGTAGGCTCCTCCGCTCCCTTCTTCATGCTTTGTGGATCAGTTTGTTCGTGCTGGGATTCCTGGACGAGCGGGAGGTCCCCACGAGGAGCGAGTCGACGACGTCGCTCATCGTGGAGGAAGCGCGCTGGGACCGACTGGCCATTGGAATCTGCGTCTTCTCGCGGATTGACCGCGTCTTCGTCAACTCCAACTTCAAGAGGTTGGTGACTTCTAAGGGCGTCAAGTGCCCACAGGGGTTGTAAGAAGTGGGTACAACCACCAGAGAGGGTTTCCTTGTTAGGCTAGGGTAGTTTAGTGTCCAGAGCATTCCGAATATTCCATATTTCCCCCTGGACTTTCCCCACTCGCAGCATTGGCTTCCTGACAAGATGAGACCCCCGCCAAACATGGCTTAGGATCAGTGGTGATGAAAAGGTCAGGATCATATGTTATGATGTGGTCCCATAGCCGTGTGGTGAGCCAGGGCTCAAGCTTTGGTCCATGCATCGAAGATGACTTAAGGCATGGAACAAACTTTCATCCTAGATTCCGTGTTAGTGCCCATTACTTTCTTGAATCTCTAAAGGCCAATTCAAAGTATCCTTCTTCAGCATCGGCTTCCTCTTCTCCGAGGTGATGTTCGGCTTCTCGGAGACGGAGGCGATGAAGGTCAACTCGAACATCGCCGTCCTCGTCTCCGTGATGGTCGTCGCCGTCTACTTCGTCTGTGCCTTCACCTCCTTCACCAAAAGGCGAGTCCAGCTGCTCACTGTGTGTGGTCCACCCCTCTCTTTCTAGACTCTCTGACCGTCTTGTCATCATCGCCTGTGTCTCGGCGACCTTCACCTACTTCTGTCTCACCCTCCCGTGGTCTTTCCTGCCGGGCCACCTCAACTGCGAGCGTTTCAACGCCGCCTCGGGTAATCTAAAGCCCCTTGAGTTCCTGAAGCCCTCCTCGTTCCAGATGGCCAGTTCTTCCCCTGGTGCGCCTCCACACACCCCGTCAGCCAGTGGCTCTATTACGGAGGCAACATCCTTCTCGCCGGTATTGTCTTCCCCTTCTACGACAACTCGATCAGCGTCCTTCTCACGAAGCTGCTTGGACCAGGAAGACATGTGAGGCTAACAGGGGGAACCCTCCAAGCGGGGCAAACTGGATCTATCTGTGGATATCACAGCGCGCATAGGGAGTTTGTGGAGGGCAATTTAAGTCACTTTAAGAAACGCTACAAGCAGAAACCTGATCGGATAAGGAGGTGCCCCATGATAGCAAGCTTCTTTACCACGAAAAGTTCGGCGCGAGTTCAAATCCCACAACGGCCGATATTTTTTAAATTTTGCTTGGAGTGAGTCCTGTGCGCTTTTCCGTGTTTTATCACTTTTTCATCCACCAAGCTTACTTTACTAGCCACAAATTTCCTGCCATGCTTCTTGGACTATTATTGAACTCAAAAATGTTCATCAACTGTTTTCCCCGCAGGAAACAAAAGACATCTTGATAGTGGTGTAGTCGCAAGCGTCTTGATCGGCAAATGCTCGGAGCGAGTTCGAACCTCACCCCAGTCGGCATTTCTTTTTACTTGAAATAAAACCTGTGCGACTTTGTCGTTTCCTGTTGAGATAGAGATCAGTGCTTTTCCAGCCATCAAAGCGCTTCTGCTTACTTCACTGACGAAAAATTTTCAATCAAGCTTTGATTATCAGTTTCTGCGCACTGTTATGCTTACATTTGGGCCTTTCATCCTCGCCAGGTTCTACCTTGATTGGCGGAGATCGCTCAGAAAGGTCAAAACAAAAGGAAGTGGAAGGGAGAATTTTTTGAAAAAATCGGTTCCGCGAACGTCGTGCGCTCTAATGTCTCTCGATATCTCGATCGAGTTAAAACGTATTCAAAGTGGTGCGTAGATCCGGTTCCTACCGCCAACAATCACAAAATGAGACACGAAAGCGGAGAAAAACAAAGGGCATTTGAAGAAAATAGCGCAACTCTTTCGCAACCCAAAAATCAAAGCGGCAATGGAGATGGGCAGAATGAGCCTGGGCTTAAGCCGTCTTACAAGGAAACAGTCAGAAGTGAGTAACTCAGATTGCGGCGATCGAGTATATGTGGGCGCCGCAAGAAATACCTGCTAATGCTCAGTAGAAGTCGAGAAACAAGAAGCTCAAAATACCGAAAAGTGAACGAAAAAGTGGTAGAAGTATTAATAATCCTGGAACGATCCTTCTTTTTCGCCATTTTTGACGCCTCCGGAAACCAAGAAGTCGTCGCTCCGGGAATACTATTATTTCTACCACTTTTTGGTGCACTTTTGCACGAAACCCAGAAGGGCAGAATAAGCCTGGGCTTAAGCCGTCTTAGCTGATCTGACGGTACACTGAACTACGCTACTTTAGTTTAGAGCTGAATTAGGTATGCTTTGATCTAGGCAAAAGCACTAATACTAAGAGCGGCGCCCGGTTTGATGCGCCCAGAGATCAAGAGACTATTCTGTTCCAGGGATCTCTGCTGGGAGTAACACAATCCATCGCCTGCCTCTCGAAGATCATGGGCCCCCTCCTCTTCACGTAAGTTCCTTACAATACAACCGATGCTTCTAACGTGTATGGCCACTTGGCGCAGTGGGTGGGGAAGGTAATGTTTGTGGATAGTAAAAACCAAGCACAGTGACTCTTTTGTTCAACAGCCTGGCTCCCCGAACGCCTAAAAGTTCCATAAAAGTTTGCAAAGATACCGGTCTTACTCTCACCTGCTTCCAGGTTCCTCTTCGAGCACTTCGGCCCACAACCCAACTGGCTCCTGGAGCTGCTGTTCCTGGCGGCGCTGCTCAGCCTCTGGCTGCTCGCCTACGGCCGCATGGACCCGCGGAGGACGTAGACGCTCCAATCCAATGTTCTCGCCGCATACGATAAACGAATTAAGACGCTCCGCCTCCGTGCACGCACCAAACACCGGAGAAGAACTCTCGACGCGACGTCTCGTCAAAGATCAGCGGGGATTAGGCGAGGGGAGGGGATGTCGAGGTCGATTCGATGCGACAACTCAGGGCGTCGTTTATTAGACCGAGATCGTTGGGATAAGAGAGCGGTGCAGGTGCAGAGATTGGTTGCCGGTTTGGGTCTTGTTTGATCAGTTCTATCTCTCTGTGTTGCTCTGAGAAGCGCGATATTGTGTTTAGAGTCGAGAGCGGTCGATTTTTGGATTTCTTTCAAGGTCCTCTGTTAGTAGCCACACCCTTGACTAACCCGCACCCAACCAAAGGCCTGACCGAGCGTGTGAAGGAGCACTGATGACCAAAGAAGATGTGTTGGCTTATTAACTACGGTACTTTCACACCTATGTCGACGCCCAGAGCTCCATCTCGCGCGAGATAGTAGCTTTCGTTCGCACATCAGATCGACCATGAATCAGCTTTGGGTTTGTCTCGGTGCTGATGCTCAAAACATCGAATTTGGCGACTCTAACTGTATTAATTTCTCTCTTCCCTGTTCGTCTGCGCTCTCTCACATCGTTCGTAACGAGTAGTAATGGAGTTTCAGAAATTTCTAGCACGTGATCAGCGGTGGTCCAAACAATCTTCTAGATCCATCGAATAAAGATTTCATTTTTTCTAGTCAAGAGGACATCGAGAGCAACTTCACGCTCAAATACCCAAAAACAGGAATTTTTTAAGTCATCTTTTTTGTGAAGCGTCCTAGAGAGTAAAAAAACTAAAGCTAGTAAGGTCTTGGAACGATGGAAATGATATAGAAAATGAAGTGGGGGGTCAGTCTGTCTGCGTGGCGCAGTGGTAGTCTGTTCCACCAACATCTTGGCGGCCCGGGTTCGAATCCAACCGCAGTCGGACATTTTTTTGGACGTACTTGGCTTCCCTCCCGGACCATAACTTATCAGTTAACTCTGAGAAGAAGCTCCATTGCAGATGTCGACCGAGTGGCGCAACGTGTACGTCCTCGGCGCGCTCTCCGTGCTCGACAAACTCCAGTTTGGGTTCTTCTTCTGGACGCTCTGGCCCTACCTCCGGCAGATGGAGCCTACCGTATCGCCCATGATGATCGGCGCCTCGCTGGGACTGGTTGGCCTAGGAGAGGCCCTTGCCTCGCCCCTCCTAGGCGCCTACTCGGACAGGCCTCGAGGGGTCACCCGGGGTTTCTTGTTCTCCTTCCTCCTCTCCCTCGTGGGCAACGTGCTCTACCTGCTCGCGAAGGTAGTTCCGCCCGGGAGCCGCGTTCCCTTGGCGCTCCTGGGACGCTTCCTTGTGGGAGCCGGATCAGGCAACCGCACCATCTGCTACTCCTACACGGCGAGTGTGAGTACGGTAGAAGACCGGGCGCGGAGTCTCTCCGTCGTCAACGGAGGCATCATGATCGGCTTCGCCATGGGACCAGGTACCGTACCCCTGACCCTCCGCTCTGACCAGAGACTCTAGCTGTCCAGGTGCTGATGAACTACTGGCCCCTGGGCCTGGACCTCTTCGGCCTCGAGTTGGACGCGAACAACTCCAATGTCGTGCTTGGAGTAGCCACCAACCTGCTCTGGTAGGGCATTCGTTGTGGGACCCAATCAATTCTCCCTTGCAGCATCATCATGCTCGGAGCGCTTGACGAGAAGAAGCCGGAGCCCAAGCAGGAACAGAAGACCGGTGCTCCCGAGGATTCCGCGTGGGACCGCGTGGCCGTCGGCATCTGCGTCCTGTCGCGCGTCCATCAGATGTTCGTCTGGGTGAACTTCAAGAAGTGCGCTTACGTTTCCGGGTCCCGCCACGAAGCCCTCTTTTAGCACGGCCTTCCTCTTCTCCGAGGTGATGTTCGACTACTCGGAGGCGGAGGCGCTCCGGCTCAACGCCAACGTCGACCTCCTGACGGCGTTGCTCGTCATCGCCACCTTCCTCGTCTGCGCCTTCACCTCCTTCGCTCAAGTGTGAGTCGGGTCAGAGGGGCCTGGCTGGCTGGATTGACGGTTCTTATGCTCTAGAGTGTCCGACTACTGGATCACCATAATCTCGCTGCTCATCACCGTCGCCTACCATCTCCTCACCATGTCCTGGCCCTGGATGAAGGGCCATCTCACCTACTGTGACCACGTGGACCCCAACACACGTTCGTCAGCAGCGCGTCACCCTGTCATTCCCTACTTCCAGAGTCGCAGATAGCCTCCTGGTGCGGGTCACTCCACCCGATCAACGAGCGCTTCTACTACGGCGGGAACGTCGTCCTCAACGGCATCGTCCTGCAGCTCTACGGGAACTCCGTAGGCATCGTCCTCAGCAAGCTGCTCGGCGCTGGTCGCCAGGTGAGCCAAGAAGCGCCAAGCAGGGTCCCACAACGACTTCTTTAGGGAACGGTGCAGGGCTTCACACAGTTCATGGTCTGCGTCGCCAAGATCGTCGGCTCCCTACTTCTCACGTAAGTCTTGGTTCTAGAGCAACCCTTGGGAACCGGGGGACGCCACAGTCAACCAGTGTCTGATCAGGGATTTCGTGGAAAGACCCAGGAAATGAACCACAGGGGGCAAAATCTTGGGGCTAGGGGGAGGGGGCATACCTTTTTATCCTCGCCTCTTCAGATACCTCTTCGACCAGTTCGGTCCCCAACCCGACTGGCTCCTGCAACTCGGCTTCCTCGGCCTTCTTCTCGTCTTGTGGATCGCCTACCGCCGACGCCTGTGCCCCTGACGCGAATAAATCGTTTTCCCGTGACCTTTGGGTCCGTTTCACACCAAGGTTGTCCGTCGGGCTTCCTCCTTTGCCCGCGGGCGGCGGAAAGGTCATCGACGCGACCCGGTGCAGCGCCGCGGGAATGCCGCTTTCTCCGCGCGCCGCCGTCGAGAAGGCTGCCTGGAGGGTCAGAGCGGAATCGTCGAATTTTGATCTTCGTGTTTCCGCTTCTTACACGACCTGAAACTCTTTCTTGTTCTTGGTGTGTAGAGCTCGGGGTCGGGGTGGTCGCCTTGTCCGTCGAGAAGGGTGACCCACACAGTCCTCTTGATCCATCGTAAGACTCCGAAGTAGCCTAGGAAGTTGGTGAGACATGGACGTCTTTTTCGCCAATGTCTTCTTGTTCAGATCGACAGTTGCTTTAGGCTCCACCGGGAGACGTCCCGTGTCCGCTCTTCAGCCTTTGTTGGGCACCATCGATTTATTTTCGAATTGATTTCTTCTTTCCAAATCGGTCAGATTTGCATTTTCGCTTTTACGATACTAGGAGAGTCCGAGATCCGCTGACAGCACAGAAGGCCGGGGCACTTTCCGTGCGGCGCACCGCGCGGCCGGGCGATTCCAAAACGCGATTTCGCTTTCAAAAACGTGGGAGTAATCGCGTGGAAAGAGGCCGCGAGGATTTCGGCGTGCGAATCGCGTTTTTTCGAGGCTTCTTTGTTCCCAACAGGATTGGAACCGTTCGCGGTGGGACTTCTTTTGTTCCACGGGTGTTCCCATGGCGGAAGGGCGCGTCGGGAGCCACTTCCCTTGAAGGGACAGAACATAAAAGCCGAGAACAACCAGAGCCTTGTTTTCTTCTCTGTATCATTCTCTCGATGACGAAACTGACCAGGGCGCTACCGGTCCTGGGATTCCCTTCCGATATTCCGCTTCGCTGTGGGACCAGACTATCAATCTATGAGCTAAAAGTGGGAGAAGGACGTAAAAAGAGTGGAAAGGGTGCCCTGAACGTCCCAGGATTCTATCTTACCTCTAGGGTTGTGGAGCACCACCCATTTTGATATCGAGATTCAAAAGTCGTCGTGGGTGGCACTGGTCCACCCTACATATCTCCTTGCATCTCCACTTCGATCAGCTCTCTCTGTTTTTCTCATTGCCAGGCCTTGCACAGCCTACAACCACGCCGCCAGTGGATCAGTGCGGCGGTAGGCCGCGGCGAAAGTGCATTCCTTTTGTGAAACTTCGGGGCTGGAGACCCGTCCTTAACCCCGTTCGTCGATATGAAAGCGCGCCGACGTCTTTTTCGAGTCCGTCGTTTCTGACGACTTTCCGAGCTACACCCTTTTTCATCGTCGATTTGGTCGTCGATGACTCGTGGAGCCAGTTGGGAAGTGTGAAGTAGGTGTTGAGACCAGAGAAGGCGTTTTAAGGCCCTACTTAGATGTGATGGAAAGGAAAACCTTTGCCTGTCTGAAACGTTTCTAGCTGGAGGAAGTTGAATTATTTCTAACAACAAGCAGAAACGTTTCCATCTGAAGGTGTCTGAAATATTTCAACTGAACTATAGCGACCATTGCTTACTGTTGTGTCCTAGAACCGATGTCCTAGAAGATCATTTCTTAAACGTGACCGTGACTGTTTTCCGTATTTAAGCATCACACGATTTGCCTCTGAAACAACACCCCCGGATCGTTAGGATATACCGCAAGTGTCTATCTCCTTACGCGGGAGCTACCCACACTGTCGGCCGAGCTAAAACTAGAGGAACCTAACATTAAGCTCAAGCGTTCCAAGACAATCTCAGTGGTTCCTTTGTCACTAACATCGCGCTTTAGGGATAGACAGTCTCAGATAGTTTAGACAGTCTAAAACACCTTCCAGACAGACTCTGTCTCACATTGCAATACTAGGCTCATGCCCCAAAACCTAAGCGTTGTAGGACCCGTTTTTTGTCCTGAGAGTTCGTGCCAGGACCGTTTGCAACAGCAATTAACAGGCCGGCGACCTCCTTCTCGGCCACCAGAAACCACCTCCGCCCTCGCTCCGGGATTCCGACGCGGCTCCTCGCGCGTCCTCGATTCCGATCGCCTTTTTTCGCGTTTTTTCGCCGCGATCTCCGGAGGATAACGGATCGCGGCGATAAGGGACGTGGCCCCCGCGGTGACCCAGTTCCAGGAGGACAAAATTGCGCACATTTAGTATTCGCCGCCCGATCGCATCGTGGCGGCGGACCCTCGGGCGCCCGGCGTCGGGTCACTTAATTGGGTTCGGGACGCGAAAACAACGCGCGACGCGGTTTGAAACAGCAAAAAATGGGAGGAATCCGCGCTGATCGATGGTGCCGCGCCTGTCACGGTCGTCTGACCGCCGTCTCTGTATTTCTGCGAGAGGCCATGGTAGCTCTGCATCCAGCTCCCACCCATGCACCGGAGGAGGGCAGCCTTTGTCCTTTGTAGAAATGGCCCTTTTTCGGTACCCCTGCTAGGCTAGCATCCCTGGTCAGGAAATCTGATAGGACCTCTGAGGATGGTTACTTGTGTGCAGTCCATCCATGATTGACAGGCCCTAAATGTTTTATCACAATGGTATGTGGCCATCACATGCTCTTGAATATAATCTCGAATGCAATGACCACAAATATCGCTTTTGGGGTTCAAGTTCGAGTCCACACTGGTGCCCAACTTCATTTTTATGTTTGGCGCCCTTTTCCTTGTTGGGCCATATGTTCCTCTTTACTTCTATTTTTGTGTCCTTTTTGTGCCCCATCTCTCATGTGGAACAGGACAGGCCAACCTTAGATGAACTACAGTAGTTTTGAATTCTGTGGCTCTTTGACTGATTCGAAGGAGACCCTAAAAAAGTAAAGGAGAAAACAACTTCCTGCCTGTCACCCGAGTATTTAACTGACTTTTCGGCGTTCCAAGACCGTCTGAGCACCAGTTTCGTGTTTTTAGGGCGGCGAGGGGGATTATCCCTTAGGCTTAGAGAAAGGGGAGTCAGGAGGAGCCAAGAATACAGGAAAGAAGGGAACTTCTTGGGAACCAGAGTCGCCGTTTTCTGCGTTGAGCGTGGTTTTCAAGGACCTTAAAAACTTTTGCTTCGGTACGATCGTTCTCTGAATTCAAAGGCCCCCTGCTCTGTTGAAAACACACCCATATCGCTAAACCCCCTCGAGGTCCTATTGTTTGGACCAGCCTCATTCTTTCACTTTCCGCGCAACAGTAATCCTCGTCCGTTCGTCATTTTCGTCTCCGCGACTGTTTCCACCTCTTCGCGTCGTGACCCCATTCGCGTGTTTTTGGTCGTTGTTCCGCGTGTCGAGACCGCCTGTAATTGTTGGGCGCGTCATCACCCGATGGCTTGTCGCGTGCATCCGAAATAGCCCGTCAACAACCTCGGAGTTTCGCGTGAGTCACGAGAAAGAGGCCCTCAGCCTGCACGGACGTTCCGAGTACCGCGCGCGAAACAAAACAAAGTTGGTGACGCGTTCGGTGACGCGGAAGAAGCGCTCAAGAAGTGCGAAGCGTTCGTGCGCAAGTTCCGTTTTGTTTTCACACGTTTTTTGATTTTTCGCGAACAATTCTACACAGTCATCGTTCTGAGGGACTTTTGCGATCTGTGCCCTTTTACACCGCTACTTACGAGCAGTCCCGTACAGTGTAGGGCCACCCTTAATTTCGAGATCTCTAGAAGCAACTGTAAGAAGAGAAGCCCATCGTGTAGGCTAGCTACTTCCTCACAGGTTCAGCTGTTTATTCCCTTTCCTTCATTTCCTTGTTTCTATACGTTGGAAAGGGTCTTAGAAATTTTCAAAGCACGTGAAACCTAGGGAAACCTCCTGGAACTGTTTGACTGGAAAAAATAAGAAAGCAGGTGCCTAAATAAGTAGAAAATCAATAAATGACTGGCCAAATAGAAAAATACCGAATATTTGCGAACTTGTAAAGAACCGTAGGGTTTACCCCCTCTTTTCACCTTCCTAATGTTGCCTTTTAGGCTCAGGAAACTGACATGACACATAAGAACGACCTCACAGCTACTTTCCGCGATCCAGCTCCTTCTATAAGACCTAAATCCGATCTTTCCTGGGATAATGATGCGATAGTGAGGATAAGCGAAGTAGCAGGAAATGATGATGGCTGCAGAGATTAGATCGAGCACGAAGTCTAAGAAGTGCTCTCCTTACTCAATTATTCCGTATCCTGTTTTCTTCCGGTGAGCCATCCACTTGGTGACTTATGCCCGCAGACGTGGAAAGCCCCTCCACCTGGCTTCTAATTAGCGTTATTCACCAGCCATCTGCCGAACAAAGGAAGTCTACTGGAGGGTTCCTCAGACGGAGACACTCATTTCCGCCGACGGACACTACCGTAGTCTTCCTGGAAGACTAATCTCCCTCAGCTCCTCTTGCATGTTAAGTGCTTAGGGACACCAAAAAACGTTTCCTTGCACTATGACAACACTGGAAGCTCACCCTCTCTTCATGTCCTTGGACTCAGATAGCCAAAGGCCCGGAGAGTACGGTAGCCGTGGCCTCGCTCCTCATGCTCATGTCCTCGGTTTGCACTTCCCAGCCAACCTCTATGGATACGAGCTATGAATATTCTCGACAATCTTTGTCATTAAAATATTTATAAATATGCACCCTACCTTGGCTGCCCCTTGTAACCACGCAACACCCGGTCCCACGTGGGGATAACCTCTCTAGTAGGCAAGCTTTAACCTGTTCCCAGAATCAAGAACCTGTACCCAATGTTCAAGTAGAACATCCAGGACCACAACATGCGCTTCTAGGGATCCAAGGGGGCGGTTGTAGTGTTTGCTGAAGGCTACAAATATGATTCGTTCTATCGGAGCAGAACCCTACAGGCCGCTATAATGGCGCATTCCTAATCCTAATGCAAAGCAGAAGACATATGTTAGAACGTGAGAATCCTTGAGCCAGCTTCTCAGTATGATTCAGCACTTTGCTACTTCGGTTAGTGGTGAGAGATTCTATTGTAATTTTGTGGTTATAGGTTTCTTGGTTTCGTGAAAGCATGTTTGTCTTTGAACGAACATCCCAGGTCCTGTGGGTGGTTTGTATCCTTTTTACTTGGCTTCTTCAGGTGCTTCGTAAAACAGATAACTTTGATGAGCAGTCGCTTTGCAAAAAGCCAACAATAATGCTACGCATGCGTCTTGAAGGGAACATTTTAAGCCGCAGCTTAACGAGATTAAAGCGTGTTAAAATGCGAAATATTAAGCTTGGTTCCGAGAAGTTCGCACTAACGGCTTTTCCTTCTTCCAATTCCACGCGTCCTGGATGGAAGATTGTCCCCATTCTCAGAGTCTCCATCTTCCACATTTCTCATGTTTATTTTAACTCGAAATGCGTTCTTTGTCCACTTCCTCCCTCCCGATCTTTCATGCCTTAAGCCCTGGTCCGCCTTCCTCTGACGTCTCTCCGGAAACTCCGCTCCCATCTTCGTCTATATCAAGTCTGCGCCCTCCTCCTCCGGAGGCGCTTCCGGAGGGTCCGGGGAGGGCTCCTAGGATGTTCGAGTTGCTCCCCTAAGTGACCTCGCGTGCGTGACGTGGGTCTCTCCGCGTAAACAAGCTGTTCGGGATGGCGTCTTTTGTACTTTTGGGAGCTTCGGAGTATCGTTTGGTCCGATCGACCCAGATCGATGTCGCCAAGTGATAAAGGAGGTTCTTCTTGATCATTCCGCGACTCCGACCGGATCACATTGTCTTGACCAAGTACCTTTAGTGAAATATCACTTGATAACTGCTTCTCCGTGCTTGCCCACAGTGTCAACTTCGGGTCTCGGCACGAAGCGTCCACCTAATCCCTGATTTTCAGGGTCGACGATGAGTCGCCGCAGCTTCTTCTGCTTTCTCCTGGCGACACTCTTCGCCCCCACACTGTCCGCGCCCTTCGTTTCCTTTCGCCATGTGAGACAGGCTCCGCCAGGTAAGGTTACGGTAGTCATATTGTCCTAACGAGACCCTTAAGGAAGGCAATTCGCGATGGGATTCGTCCCGCAGCAGCAGCCGCAGTTCATCCCGCAACAGTTTGCTGGACAAACGCAGCAGTTTGCGCAAGGTTGGTAATTCCGTTTGAGACTCTTTATTTGTCGTTGCAGGACCCCAACAGGGCGCCTTCTTCCCCCAGAACGGACAGAACTTCGGGCAGCCATTCCCGCAGCAGGGATTCGGCGGCCAGCAGTTCTCGCAGCAGGTGCCGCAGCCGTTCCCGCAACAGTTCTCCGGCCAGGGCTCCCCCCAGGCCCCATTCCTCGCCCAACAACCCTTCTTCCCGCAGCAGCAGACTCAGTTCTCGCCGCAGTTTCAGCAGTCACCGCAGGCGCCGCCGCCACAGCTGCCGCAGGCTCAAGCGGTGCCGGAGCGTCGCGAGGCCCGCCGTCACAAGCAGCCGGCCAAGACGGCCGTGGACGGTAGACGCGCGCCGAGGTCGACTACCGTAGTTGTAGACTTCATTCTAGACTCGCTGGCGACGACGACCACGGAGGCGCCCCCACCGCCTACCCCGCGCATCGTGCCTCCGCCCGTGGACAAGAATGTCGACCTGGACGGCGACGGGGCGCTTAGCCTGGCGGAGGTCCAGTACGCGGCGTTTGTGCACCACGGACTGAGCTCCTCGGTGGTGGAGAACCTCTTCAACGAGGTGGACAAGAACCGCGACGGCTACTTGACCTCCATCGAGTTCAACGACATCCGGCCCCTGGTCCTGGCCAAGGCGGAGAACGCCGCGCTCCGCTACATGCAGAGCGTGGACACCGACCACAACGGACTGCTCAGCCTCCGCGAGGCCCAGGCCTACATCCTCAAGGAGTACGGTATCGGCCACCGGGACGTGGAGCGCGTGTGGCTGCTGGTGGTGCCTGGAAGCGACATAGAGATGGACGCGACCAACTTCAGCAAGCTGCGGCGCCGCATCCGCGGCATGACCATCCGCCTGGCGCGGCAGATCATGAAGAACGCGGACCGCAACGAGGACGGCCACATCGACCTCAAGGAGGCGCAGATGATCGCCTTCGAGCAGGAGGGCATCGGCGCCGCCGACGTCGTCGAGATCCTCGCCTCCGTCGACGACAACAACGACGGCGAGCTCAACGCGCCCGAATTCGCCGACTTCGAGCGCATTGTGCGCGCTCGCGCCGTGGACACTTCCAGGAAGGCGCTCAAGGTCGGCATGATGGGAGTCAGAAGGGTGACTGGTGGACCCTCTTCAGGTGGTGGACACGGACGGGAGCGGGACGCTGACCATGGACGAGGCCAAGAGGATCGCCTTCGACCACTACGGCTTCGACGAACGCACTCTGGGACCCTTCTTCGCCCAGGCGGACGAGAACGAGGACGGCGAGCTGGACGCGGTGGAGTTCGCCGGCTTCCGCTCGGTCATCCGCTCCAAGGCCGTCCGCAACGCCGTAGAGGTGCTGCCCGAGGTGGATACGGACGGAGATGGAGTCGTGAGCAACCTGGAGGCCGAGGCCAAGGCGCGTCGGGAGGACGACATGGACCCCAAGGAGACGTTCAACCTCTTCAACGTCGCCGATCAGGTACCGTAACCCAAGAGGCTTTTATGGGAGAATGGGGTTGTGGGCGAGAGTTCACGGCTGTGTGGTGTAGTGGGTAGCACGCAGAATTTCCATGAATGGGGTCGCAGGTTCGATCTCGGTCAGAGCTTTTTCATTTTTTACTCTTTTACTTTGTCCATACCCCAAGCGTCTCACCACGACACCCTTCGTTCTAGGACAAGAGCGGCACCCTCGACAAGGTTGAACTGGCGGACTTCATTCGTCTCGTGCGTCTTAGCGCGATCAAGTTCGCCACAGACCATTTCAAGGAGTTCGACAGCAACAAGGACAAACGGGTTACGGTAGATGAGCTGGAGACGCTTATCGAGGCCAAGTATCACGTGGACCCGGCCATCACGCGACAGTACTTTGACAAGGTCGACGTGGACTCCAGCGGAGACCTGAACCCCGGGGAGATCGTCGACTTCAGGTATGTGCTGTCCTTCGCTTCGAGACCCTAACCTTTCGCTTCGAGACCCTGACCTAACCTCTTCAGACACGAAATCCGGAAGTACGTGGCGGAGAGAGATGCTCAGGCGGCGATGGAAGCGCAGCAGCGCCGTGAGGCCGAAGCAGAAGAGGAACGGATGCGCACCGAAGCCGAAGTAAGACGTCGTGCTTTCGCGCCGAGACCCTAGACGCACCTTTGAGTGCAACACGACGCCGCCTAAGGTGGCCGACCTGAGACGCGAATAGTCCTTTCTATTCCCAGATGTGTTCTAATAAAACGGAGGGTAAACAGTAGAGGGAGCGCCTGGGAGGGATTCCGAGGCCGAACGTGCAACATGTCTCGGAAGAAGATCTGAGATTTGGACAGAAAGCCTTCGAGAGAGACAAACACCACGTCTGTTCAGGCAGTGTGGATAGGTCTTTCTGTAGCCAGTAGCTCCAACCTGAAAGTCAGGAATTCGGGACAGAGTTTTCTCACTTTCTCGGTGGGAGCCACCACTTCACAGGCAGGCAAATATTTCGTTTGCAGACCTTTCATATTCCTAGATAGCTCAGGAATATTTAGAGTGGAAAAGGATCTTGAAAAACAAGCAAAACAGGTCAACCACAGTGTCACAAGGGCTCCCAATTCCAAGGTTCTCGAGGCCAATCTTTGGTTCTCGAAGGTGGTTTCCCTCATAAAGAAGAACTTAAAATGCCAAGCTGAACTGAGCCGGCGAAAAAGTCGACCGAGTCCTGTTTTCAAGTCTTCTCGGACTCGTAAACTCTCGGATATGTCGCCTCCCTGACCGTGTCTGCCATTACAAAGCAGTGGTATGATAATAAACCTCAAATTAAGGTAACCTTACGAAGGAGATCTTGGTTATTTCCCGAAATATAGAAAGAACTTGGCAGTCAATGTGTACTCTTAAGCTGAGTCGCCAAGCTATTCTTCCCCAAGTTTCCCTCATTCGTGAAAGCCTTCCCAAGTACCCCCACTGACTCTTTGCGTCTAGGAGCAGGAGAAGGCCGCGCAGATCGCGATGATGCGGAAGGCGATGATGGAGGAGATGAAGTCGCGCGAGAACAAGTCCAAGGAGGCGACGAAGTCAGAGGAGGCGGAGGAGCCACCGAAGGCCGACGAGCCCGAGAAGAAGGAGGAGGAGGTTGCGCAGAAGGTCGCCGAGAAGCCGAAAGTGCGCGCGAAGAAGCCGAAGTCGACCACCCAGAAGGTGGCTATCCTTGTGAGGACTCTTTTGACGACTTCTTTCCAGCCTACACCCGAGGAGACCGAGGAGCCTTCGACGACCGAGGAACCCACCACGGAGGCCACTACCGAAGGGACCACTGAGACGACCACCCAGGAAGAGACGACGGAGGAGACGCCCGAAGCCGCTGAGGACATCCTTGGGACAACGGTGAGCACCTCGACCACTCAGAAGGAGTCCAAGGAGTTTGAGGAGTTTGATGAGAAGGTGAGGATACGGTAGATGACTTTGCTAAGAAGGTTGTAGCCGAGCGACGAGAAGGCGAATGGCACGTCCGCCGAGGTGACGGAGGAGACGCCCAAGGAGGTGGCCAAGGAGGAGACGGAGAAGAAAAACGGTTTGTGCAGGAGGGAAAGGGTTGGGTTAGGATACCCAGGTGTTCTATTGGAATCCGTCAAACTTTTCATTTTCTGTTTGGTCTTCTTTTCCGGCTTCGTTTGGTCCATATAAAGGGGGGCGAGGGGGGTAATCGATAGCTGTCGCGGTACAAACTCAGGGGTAGCCAAAAACAAAGGATAACATGTGGTTTCAGAGAACGAGAAGGAGGTAATTGCGAAGGAGGAGGTGAAGGATGAGTCGGAGAAGAAGGAGGACGACACAGAGGCTTCGGCGGAGACCCCTGCAGAGGTGACAGAAGCCCCCGTGACCACGACAGTGAAACCCAAGAAAGCGAAAGCGACGACGAAGAAGAGCTGAGAGTGTCGCCGACTCGAGTGCCTCTAATATGTAATAATAATTTATTTATGTGATCGTTGGCGTAGAAGAATAAAACAATGAACAGGATACTGTAGGCAGGACGGAGCCAGAGTTCGGCCGTTCCTCATTGGGAAGAGGAGTACTAGAGCAGTAATTATGATCTTGATTAGTTATAATGATGATGCCTCTGATCGTCTGATGGTCAGTCGCCCGCCCTTGTCTTAGAACACCCTTCTTCAGCACATCTCTCTAGTCCTCCCAGTTTTCCTCCTCCATCGAGCGGTTAAACGTGTAGAACGAGACAAAGAAGCTTGTCTACGCGACGGATTACCTCGAGTAGACGCTAATGACCGGTCGCAGAAAAATCGCTCGTCTCATTATCCCTTTCAACGATGCCGTGAACCGGTCGCGCAGAGCTGAGCCGAAGACGTTCGAAAAGTCAAACACTCTCACCGCCAGTCACAAGCTCTAGGCCAGATATTCAAACGTTCAGCTTTACTCTCTGTGTTCCACGTCTACCTGTCAAAGGAAATATGTATCTTAAGTGTTTTCTCTAGATAAGACTTCTTTCTGTGTCGGAAGGTACAACTGTTATGAGTGAAACCCCGAATTATCCCCTGTCAGCGACAAGGTAGACCAACGTTATGGTCTTACTCTGGGATACTCGGATAGGATGCCAAACTCGCCTAAGAAACAGTAAGAAATAAACAGTATTTGGTCATCTTAACGATTATAAAGAAAGCCTCTCGACCAGCGGCTATCGAAGGTCAAGCCGACAAGCAGCACCTCCAGCAGAGAGTGCTTGCACACCGTTGGGTCCCGTCGATCGACAGTCAAGAAGCAGCAGGCTTTATTTCACTCTTTTCTTCTTGATATATAGCTTCATACACTTTATTGGTAGTTGTTAGTCCATCCGACATGTCTTCCCCGACAACTGTTCCCGAGAAGGCCTCTTCTTGGACCCAAAACTCTTTTCGCTTACCTTCTTCGCCATCCACGCCTCTTAAACCAAAAATATGGAATGCCGCAAAACCCAAAAGAATCGCAGCGCTCGCTCTCGTCGCCTTCTACCGGTTCCGACGCGCCCCAGGGACGCTGATAGATGGAGCGGACCGTTCCGCTTGATCGATGGAAGCCTTCTGCACCAGTTGGGCGCTTCCATGCGCGTGAATCGGTCACAAGCTGTTATTTGCAACATTCCACAGAACTGGAAACGCCTTGTTTTGTCCGTCCCAATTAGTCCGTTTATCGACGGACAAGTCGCCGGCTGCGCTCCAAATCCTCTTGATGCTTGTTGCCTCCACATACCCAAGGGCACTGACTTATAAGTAGGCAACCTAAGTGTGATGGTCCTTTTGAGCTGGAAATTGGTGGCTAAAATGTCTTGAATTTGCGCAAACAACTGTGGAAGAATTCACCAAATAGCGCTAAAAATCCTAGAGAAAATGAGACTAGGGTGCGGGGGCTCGAACCTGCGTCGAGCGGTGTGGTGGTCGGTTTGACCTTCTTTCACGATCCCATACACAACCAAAGCTTTCTTGTATTACTAGCAAAAAGTGTATCTCTACTTGATCTCTCTGGTCGCAATCAAGCGTCTCGAAAACTACTCTCCCACCTACTTCTCAGCCCAAACTGGTCAGCCGGCTAACAGTCGGCTAGCCGCTGACTCAGATCCGGGCTTCCACCCGGGCTCCAACGTCTCCGGCCGGTCCGCAGGTTCCTCTTCGCGTCGGGTCACGTCGAAATCCGCAAACCGGTTCGCCGCGACCAGTTATGCGCGCGGGAGGCGTTCTGCGAGGCGTCTTCGAGCGCCTCAGGGCGAGCCACCGGCCACTCGCGACGCTCGCCTCTCCGGGTGACTTTCGCCTTTCCGTCGCCGTTTAGCCCCTTAGCTCCTAAGTGCGCTTTTCAGAGATGATTGCAAAGATTCTCTCCGTCACGCTGCTGCTTGTCGCATCCGCTTCGGCCCTCGAGCCAACCAACGAGAATGGTAGGGAGGGGAGGAGGGGTTTGGATATTGGAGTTGGGAAATTTGGTGATTTAAAGGTTTTTACGTCCTAGTTTTTCCTTTTGGTTGATGATAGATGGACCGGAACAGACTGGGAAGATGTTTGAGCTGTAAACCCCCATCGAGTAGGAATGGTCAATTGGATAGATCCACTAAAACGTGGTTTTTTCTTATAGGTCGTTAGATGCGAGTTTAAAATAGGCAATAAGAACATCTGGATTTATCAATAGGAGTGTTTCCTTTTAAGAACGACTATTATACTGCAAAGTCTCCCTAACAGATTTGAATAAGTCATTCCTGGTACAAACAATCCCGTGACAGTTGAATCCTCGAACTTCAAGAAGCTTTAGAAATAAGCCTTTGGTCTTCCTTTCGAATCTTTATATCACATCGATCCTTTGTGCAAAATTCTCACCTAATTCAACCAAAAACTCACTCTTAGTCCCTCGATTACGGTAGCGCTTTCAGTGAACAGCTTTGACGCCGTGGACCTCGATGGCAACCAGGCGATCTCCTTCAAAGAGCTCGAGAAGTGGCTGAAGAACGAGCAGCACGTGGCCAGTGCTCGGATCACGGGACTCTTCCACAGCCACGACACCAACCAGGACGGACAGCTCGACGTCTCCGAGTTCGTCCCGCTCGCCTATGCGCTCAGCAAGAAGCCTCTGTCCCAGAGTGAACACATCTTCAAGGTACGGTAGCCTATTACAGGGAATACAAATATGCGAGGGAGCTTTAGTGTTTCTATAAAAGCACCCTTTAGCGCATCGACCTGAACGGCGACGGGGTCCTGACACGCGAGGAGGCCGAGGCGTCCAAGGAACAGATCCCCGTCGAGATCCTTAACGGCCTCTTCTCCGTCGCCGACATCGACAAGGACGGCAAGATCTCCTACAAGGAGCTCTCCGCGGTGCTGGACAACTACGAGAAGCCCAAGTCCCTGGACGACATCCACCTCGAGGCGGCTCAGCGCCTCATCGACCTCATCGACCAGGACGGAGACCACAAGGTCACCCCGAACGAACTCTTCGAATTCTCCAAGCAGTACAGTGAGGTGAGTTCCTTCTTGGAGCTTCAAACATAGAACACCCCAATGGCAATAGAACCACTCCTTACTTCCCCTTTTACTTCAGCCAAAGGCAGAGAAAACCCCTCATAAAACCCTCCCTACTTACCGTAATTTAGGTGAGCCAGACGGAGATCGGCGAGGCTTTCTCGGTCCTCGACACCAACGACGACGGACTCCTCGTGGCCGCGGAGCTCAAGAACCTCCCCGCCAAGACCGCTGAACTCATGGGTGTGGCGGAGCCCCCTTCCGTCTAACCCGCCTGTTCTTCTCGGAAGTGCCATAGTCCTCAACTTGCCTGTACAAAGTGTCAGCCCCGTCATTAAATGTCTAAAGATTCTGTGAACCAGTGTAGCTAACTCGTTTCTTGTACTGCCATGCACATAGTAACGACGACGTGGCCGCGGCGCTCAAGAACCTCCCCGCTAAGACTGTACTACTGTACGACGGTGATAGGAATTTACAGCCCCGATTTCGAACCCGTAACAGGCCTCGTGCTAAGCCTAGAAACCTAAAAATGCTTTGTGTGGGCAAATTCATATGAGTGCCTCAACGGTCTTAGCAAATATTTGGCGAAAGATCCACCCTAACTCTGGGACTAAAAAGTCGAGTTTGAGAGTGACACGGGGAAGAGTGACCACCCCTGACCGCATTCAGAACGACAACTGTGCAGCTGAATTGCGCTCTCAAAAGAGGGCTTAAACCGCAAGTCGAGGTTTCTGCTTGATCTCCACATGATCTTCACCAGCGGGAAGTTCGTATTTTTAAGCATGGCATGGATGAATATAGTATTGGCCTTAGAAATAAACAGTATTACTTATCCCTTGTTCTCTTGTTTCAGCTGGCACCCTGTTCATGGAGCAACAGTGGCACGCTGTTTAAGGCCATGGCTGCACAGCTCCAGTAGGCGTCTTGCAGAAATCTCAGCGGTCCTCCTCCTCCTCCTCCTGCAACTAGTCCCCATGTAGACGCTTACCTTCTGCGGCGAACTCCATTTAATCTCGACGGACTGCTGGGACCGGTGGACTCCGCAGTCAATCAGCATCTCAGTGCAATGAATAGTCGTTTTCTCGTCGTCTTCACGGTCTCCATCACTATCTGTGGAACAGCAGAGGGATGGACGAACCCGAAGGACGTAGCATGTCCGCCCGCGTGGCACAAGAACGGTGTCGCGGCCGGGTTCTTCAGGAATGTATTCTTCTACTTCGCATATGCTGGTGAAGGAGTGCTCACTCTGGATCCAGAGAAGCTCTTCGGAGGGATCCGTGAGTTCTGTGCCTTCTGAAGAGCGCTTCAATCCACCCTTTCAGCTCCGCCAGAGTCGGAGTCCGCAAAGACTCTGACGCACTTGATCCCCACGGTTGAAAATCGCGTAATTTTGTTTTTCGTAGAGGACGACCGGCTCTACTACGTCCACTACGAGCTCGACGATCTTAGCGCCCACGCGAAGGACGGGTAAGTATCGTCATAGGCTGGCTTATAAAGGGAATTATAGATCGGCAAGAACTCTCGCGTCCCTGGACAACCAAGTAATCCGCGAAGTTAGGTACACTACGGGTGCCATCGTTAGGATGAACGACTCTAAAATGAGCATCAAATGGAAGGAACACAACATATACATCGGCAACAACACATTAGCGATCAACGTGGTGAGTCCGTCTCCAGTCGATACTTCTGACAGTCCGCTTAGAGCACCAACCCCGGCAGTTGGGTCAAATCTTATGGAAGAGTAGGGGACTGCGAAACATTCGCCTTCAGGGACCCCATTGGGCTGAGAAGATGTGAAGTCGGCGACCAAATACGCTTCGCGAGATACGAAAGACCCGGATACGAGTAAGCTACGCGTGTAAGGGTCCGCCGTTACTAATGCGTTCTGTTTAGAGGTTGCTTCTACGCCCAATCTAACTCCACCGGGTTCGCCCATGTCCAAGTACTGCCTGTGGAACACTTCAGGATCAACCACAATTCTTCGGGTTATGGTGCGACTACCACCACTACGACTACTTCCACTACGACCGCCAGTACTACTACAACAACCTCCACCTCTACCTCTACCACCACCACTACTACTACGACCACCTCTACCACGACTACTACCACTACTACATCTACTACGACCTCTACAACTACTACATCAATCTCCACGACTACTTCCTCTACGATCACTTCCTCCACAACCACAACTACCACCACTACATCCACCACGACCACCAGTACTACTACGACTACCTCAACCACGACTACCACGAGCAGGACTACATTCACAACGAATCGTACGACTATCACTACTACTAGGAATGCCACTACCACCGCGAGCTCCACCACTACCATCCAGAAGCTGTCGACAACTCCTCCTTCCACTGACGAAGCCTTGAGTTTCAATGTCAGGGGACTACTCGCCATGGGAGTTGGAATTTTGGGCGCCATTCTTGGAGCTGTGATTGTGGGCTTCTGCTGCAAGGGTCATCCTCCAAAGAAGAACGCTGACGCGACGAAGGAGGACAGCCAACAGACGATCGTTCCGGACGACGAGATGAAGACGAAGAGTGAAGAGCCGATCCTGGAAGCTCCCGGTGCAGCTGTTCCAACCAAGCTGCCATATCCCGAGGGCTTACGTCAAGCATATAGTAAAGAAGCAGCTGAGAGCGACGACCATGTAGTTTATGAGGTGCTTGCACCGAAGCCAAGAGCTGATATTTATATGTCCTATGTGTAAGTCGTTATAAAGTAGTTGGTACTTGCTGTGACGATTGAAGTGATCCTTTGGAGGTGATGCACGGTCTTCTTTTCCATAGAAAGACAACAGGACTTGACTCCTGCAGTTGAAAATGTGACCTGTTTCTCTTTTGTGACCTGGTCCAGCGGCCCTGTTCACTTTTGAACAGACTGTAGTGGAAAGTGTCTCCTAGACGCAGACGTCTCGTCGACACTGTTCAAGACGATCAGTGCAAACGAACACTGCATTCGACAAGGTCTCTTCGGTCCACATGCAGCCTGTAATGGACATGGAATTGAATCTCAGCGGCCTCGAAACGGCTCTGACCGAGGAAGGCGTCTGCTACCCCGAAGAAGAAGAAGAAGTTGACAGTGCCGACGACCTCGAGGATTTCCTCTTCTCCGAATCACAGCTCGCGGAGTGCATGGAAGAGGAAGACACGCAGCTCGGATCCGCCTTCTCCGCCATCGTCAGCGTCCTCTTGTTCGCGTTCGTACATCTCGCTTGTGATATTTGTTGATTTCAGAAATTGATCCTATGAAGTAAAGCTCTGAGTGGCGACCAATTATGTGTCTTGTCGTGTCTTCTCACCCAGAATCCGGAGAATACACCAAACTGGATTGAGAATATATGGTGCTGCAAAATTAACGTTTATCATACACGCTCAAAATGGTGTCTCAAGGCCCTTGGCGATGTAGTACTCGACGAGGGTGTGGACGTTGAGGCGGAAGTTGTCGAGGTGCGTCTCGATGTGGTGGATGCAGATGTCGTCGAGACCGTCTCTGCCGAGCGCCACCGCCTTGAGGATCGAGTTCCGGTAAGGCACCGCGCAGACGACCATCTGAAGAGGACACTCATTAGAAATGGGAACAGTCGTGAAGAACGTTTTCAATCAGCTTTTTTAATTAAAGCGTTTCCAACCGATTAGATCTAGAACCATTGTTAATTCTGAAATGCCTACTTTGAATAGCTGCTTGGAGACGAAGTTGTGGTGTCGCTTGAGGGACTTCTCGTAGGCGGCGCGGACGATGTGACCGAGGCTCTCCGTCTTGGAGTGGTCGGGGTTGGCGCGGTACTCGGCGACCATCTGAGTCAGTAGCTCCAGCATGAACTCCAGACCCCTGGATAGTTTAGAGATCGCAAGCTCCTTGAAAGAAGAACTAACCTTTTCAGCCACAGCAGCGCTTCGCTTGGACGTCCGACCTTCAGCTTCCCGCCGGTCTCCTCGAGATCCAAGTCGACGAGGTCCTGGAGAAAGGGCATCACCTCCTTGTTGCTTTCGAACTTCGCGCGAACTCTCGTCACATTGCCGCTGATGTCGCTCTTCACAGGGCTGAACGCCATCCCGAGAAATCCTGAAAAGCCAGGGTTACACAGCAGGCATTAAGAACCAGAGAAGGTCAATTGGAAGTGTTGAAAGGTTGTCGTGGCCTTATGTTCAGTTTCCTATTTCAAAGGAGCACTTACCGACGAAATCAGCGATTCCCTGGCAGGCGCGGAGGAATTGCTCCGTGGGGATCCGGCCCTCGTCGAGGTCGGGGAACATCCGGTCCTCGTGCGAGAAGTACGTCTCCGGAGTACAGCCGCATTCATCATCAGTCGCCATTGGGAAAGTCGAATCTTCGCGGAGTGGAAACGCTTGAAGTATATGCGGAAGACAACAGAAGGGTGAAAAGAAGGGATACCGTAGTTGCCATTCATTGTCAAATCAGGCAATTCACTCTGAGACCTATTGTTTCCATATGGTCTTTTCGGCACTTCACCTAGAATAAGTCAAATTTTAAAATTTTGCCGATTTTTGCGAAGGTCGAGGCCAACTTGATTCAAGATCAGCGTGAATCGCTGGTAGAGCTGTCCAGATCAACTTTCTGTGCTGGTTCCCAACCAGGAAGCTCCCAATTCCCAACTCTCATCTCTGGTCTTCTGCGTTCCCCGAACAACTGACGATCCCAAAGTACTTCCGATCTCCTGTGGCGTTAACGGTGTAAACAGCGGCGCTCAAACATTCGCCGAACGCACTTTTACTGTCTGTTCTATCATCCGTCTTCCATGCAGTTCTAGACACGTCTAGCAGACAAAACAGCTGAATCGTGGACACTTTATTCAGCTCTCCAGACAACACTCATTCACTTGAGACAGTCTAGTTGAGACAGTCCCGTTCTTCTCCAGGGAACTTCCCGGCCAGTTGCACTGTGCCTGCGTCGTACAACTTCTTCGGATTCTGTCCATTGCTCACGTATGAGTCCGGGATTTTAATTGTGACTTTGCGTTGGCACGGCTTAAAGCGGGCACAATTATTTATTTGGTCTATTTACACACATTGGATTCATTCACACAAGGCGACACGCCGGGGATTAGGCGCGGTTAAGGCAGTCACGCGTCTCTCCCTTGAATTTTCCTGCCAACTCGAACGTTCCGAAGTCATAGAGCGTCTTCGGCTCCTTGCCACTGTAGACGTACTTGTCGGGCAGCATCACTGAGAGCTTTCGCTGGCAGGGCTGAAGACATTGAGGAGTATTAGGTAGGAAGGAAAATCAGAAGCGGTAAGTTAAGGCGGTGGTTAGATTGAAGAGAAAGCTGGACTCACCATGATTCCGTCGTTGCAGTCGTGGTAGATGTTCAGCTTGGGGTCAATCGTGGTGAACTCAGAGGTGTATCCCTGTAGAGAGAAGCGGCCCTCGGCGTCGGTCTTCCCGGAAGCCATCAGGTCGTCGGTGTCGATGCCTCGGTCGTCGTCGTAGAGCTTCACCTTGACCCCGGCGGCGGGCTTTCCATCACACGTGAGGACTCCGCGGACTCCGGCACTCTGGGTGCGTCCGAGACCGAGGGAGGCGACGGCCCCGCAGAGAGCGAGTACAAGAAGGGCGGAGCGCAGCATCTGATGCGGCCTTTCGAGAAGCGATCGAAGTGACGACTGAAGACGTCGCCAAGTAAGCGATCGTTGTTTATCGCGCACAAGTAAGACGTGTTTCGTGTTTTCGGAAGGTGCCCGCCCTGTCCAAACCGGTTCACTGACGTTGCCGAAGGAAACGCGAGGTTACACTCGGGTCGCCACTTCCCCTTTAGGCGCCATAAAATGCGATCAGAAAACAACTTTATAGCAGCCTGTTAGACTACATAACGAAACGATAAGTTTCTTTGCGTTGTGCAAGAGATAAGGCTGTTCCGTTCGTTTACTTTCGATGGTCGACGAGAACTATCAAGGTTCCACATTGAAGTGCCTGCAACCCGTTCGCCTGCAGCTAAGAAGAACCTCGGTTGGAGAAGACAACGTAAAAAGGCATCGCCGCTCGCGTTTCTCCCCCACAGAACACTGTCGGCGCATCTCAAAGAACTTTTTCCGAACGGAAATGCTTCTCGACGATCAATTACGCAGCTTAAGGTCAAGGAGCTGTACTGCAAGAAAAAACATGCAAACGGGGATAAACAAATTAAGGGAATCCTAGGCGATCGACAGAAGACAACTCGTAGAAATGAGCACAAACTCCTTAATACTCCGCGTCGACAGGTCGATCATGAACAGGGGTCACTTCTTCATGGCTCGATACGGACACTTCATCACAGGATACTCCAATTGTCCTTCCAAATGACGACAGAAAGGACAATTGGACATGCTTTAGCTATCTCAACTTCCCGTCATCTGGCCAAACACTGGAGTAGCCACTCAATGATAGCGTATCGTCTCGGAGAGCAAGCTCGGACACTTAGCCCAGGCCCCAATAAACAGCTTAGAAATACTTTTGAGATACAATACTTGATATGCATAGTATCTGCGCTATAATCATTTACTTGCTCCATTTGAAAACACACTGGCACTATAGTGGATGAATGATGTAGCATGAGAATCTTAGCCATTAAACTTGTTAGGGATAGCATTTAAGAAATTGACCCATCTCTCCCGTAGTACCTTCCTGACAGCTCCATCGTCCCGAGTTCGTAGAACTTCTTCGGCTCCTTACCAGGAGTGATATATTCATCGGGTATGATTAGCATGAATGTGCGATAGCGCTGGAACACTGCGTTACTCTATCATCAGGTGGGTGTGACCCACCTGCAGGAATATTTTGTTGCACGTATGCTCGATTGTGAATACGAGGTCGATCGTGCTTATTTCAGTCGCATGTCCTTGCAGAGAGAAGCGGCCTTCGGCGTCGGTCTCTCCAGAAGCCATCAGGTCGTCAAAGAAGGTGCTTCCGTGGCCTCCATCGTCGTCAAAAAGCCTCACCTTAATCCCAGCGGCGGGCTTTCCGTAGCAGTAGAGAGTTCCGCGGATGGCGCCACTCTGGATGGTTCCGAGAGAAACGACAGTCCCACAGAAGGCGAGTAGAATGACTGGGAGCAGCATCCTATCGAGTCTTCGGAGAAGCGATCAATCAGTGAGCGCGTCAGAGATTCTCGGCTATAAAGCGACCGTTGTTTATAAAATAACAAAAAACATTGTTTATAAGACGATACGCTTCTGTGCGTTCCCCGAAGGGAACTCTCCGGTTACACTAGGACCACCACGATGGGAAACTGGGTTTATCGGAAATAGAGGTCTGCTCAATAACGTAGCATCCACTTCGCTTCGGTATACAAGGGGCAGGAGCTTGCGATTACACTTCAATGCCTTTTTCTTTTTTGCCCTCAGAGGCGGGCGTTCCCAAGCAGCGGGAAATTTCGTGACTTCCCGGTTGTCTCGTCGGGTGTTATTGATTACAGTTTGAGAAAATGAAAATTACAGCTTGAGAGAAGCTTTTTTCTCGAGAATTCTGCTTTTTTTGGCAACTTAGGCTCCAATTTAGTCCTAAGACTTTGTGATTCTGGTTTGCAGAAGTCCATTTTGTTCTTCTTTTTCTCAAAGTGTCGGGAGTTCGTCTCATGGAATACTGCACGCGGGTCCTGTGTTTCTTCTTCTCCTGCTCTGATCCCAGAAGCCGAAAGCCGTTTAAGTCCAATTACAGTGTGAGTCCAGTAACATAGAACGCATATGCGTTCCGTCAGAACACGATGTTCCCCTCCCCTCCCCCTCCCCCTCTGTCAGCCCAAAAGGCAAAGTTGGGTCACGCAGACGAAAATCCTCAATTGCAGTCACAAGGCAGAGCACAAGATCATAAGAGAACACCTTTATGTGCAGTAAGATAAGATAGAAATTTAACAATTCCTTGTTGTCGTCGGAATAGGGACGGGGACTTGGGGGAGGGAGGAGGCTTTCTTAGGAGTATGGGTAGGCGTGTGGTCTTCGCCTAATGGAAGTGTGCTACCCAGTTTCCCGATGGATTTGCTGGTTGGAAAGCTGGAAAGCAAAAGAGTGCTCAGTGTGAAGCACACTTGGCCACGGAAAACCTCTTTTTTCGACCGCCACGGAAAACCTCTTTTCACTTATGAAGATTTTAATTATTACTCCACAGTGACCAGACATAAAGCAGGCACAATGTCCTTCAACATCATAAGAACAGCAGACATTAGGACCGATCGTTGCAGTCACTCGTGTGCACCGGCGGCTCAACGTTCCTCCCTGACAGCTCCATCGTTCCGAATTCATAGAACGTCATCGGTTCCTTACCGTGATAGACGTATTCATCCGGCAACATCACCCTGTAGAAGCGTTGACGCTGAAGATGTTATTGGAGTATCAGATAAGCGTCGCATCAACGAGAGGCTGAACCTGTAGGAATCTGGGGTTGCACTTGTTCACGATGATGAACAGCGGGTCAATCGTTGTGAACTCGGAGGTGTGTCCCTGCAGGGAGAAGCGGCCCTCGTCATCCGTCTGCCCAGAAGCCAGCAGGTCGTCAAAGTAGTTTCCATAGCCTCCATCGTCGTCGTAGAGCTCCACCCTGACTCCGGCGGCGGGCTTTCCGAAGCAGGTGAGCCTTCCACGGATTCCGGCACTCTGGATGTTTCCAAAAGGAACGACGGTCCCACAGAGTGTGAGCACAAGAAGGGCTGAACGGAGCATCACTCTTCTGATGTTGAACGCGGCGGCGAGCTTCTTGGTTATAAAGCCAGCACTGTTTACAAAACTGAAAAAATCTAAAGAAAAACCATTGTTTATAAGACGACCTAGGTCTCTACTCTCCCTGAACGGAACTCTCAGGTTACACCGGGATCACAACGATGAGAAGACAAGTTTATTGGTAATAGAGGTCTGGTAAGTAATGTAACGAAACTCCCGCTTCACTTGGGTTATGTACAAAGGAGGAAAGTAGGAAAATGCAAACTATGACGC
Organism: Steinernema khuongi; assembly: GCA_016648015.1. Classification (NCBI taxonomy): domain Eukaryota; kingdom Metazoa; phylum Nematoda; class Chromadorea; order Rhabditida; family Steinernematidae; genus Steinernema; species Steinernema khuongi. Next base: position 73,744 of record JADLIF010001762.1, on the reverse strand, counting down.
GGCGTAAGCACACGTGCACAACCCGACTATCACTGAGGTAATTATTAATGTCTTCCTGGAGGGTCGAAGAGAATAGGAGCACTTGTCGATAGCCGTTGTTCCGTCGGCCGACAGTTCGCACTGGATTCCAACTTCTTTGGTTTCAACCTGTAAATAAATTTTTAGATTTGAGTTAGCTGCGGTTCCTCGATCCCCTCGCAAAGGAAAACAAAGCGATCTGAGAACATCAGGTTCAAGCTACAAGTCTTAAAGGATAAGTCTACCAACAGTCTGAGTCTGTAGTCTAAATCTAGTCTAAACAGACGCACCTCTCCACGATGGCTGAAGGTCACCTCAGAATCCGTATCGTCAGGACTCAGGTCGTCTCGCGCTCCTTCACTGCTTTCAACCTCGTTGAAATTGAAGCACGCCTCATGATCGCAGGCCTATAATAACACCGAAATAAGGAATATATCATCAGAATATTCTCACCTCTCCGACGAAGGTAACTTCTTCTTCGTGTTTCTTAGGCTCTCCGCCAAACAGTGAGAGCTTCGCCTTCAACTCGTCGATCTGAACAGAAAGATATGAACAACCCACACATCGAGGCTCCACTTTTACCTCCTCACGCAAGCTGTAGATTGTCCGATCCTTCAGCACGTTGTCCTCCGTGATGAAGGCGATCTCCACATCCTTGAGGCCCATCAGTCGTTCCAGGTTCCACAGTCGCTCGTAGTCAGTTTGAAGTGCCTGCATCACACATTCGCCTGAAGATGGGAAAAACCTTGATAGTGAAGGAGAAGTCGGCCACGCAAAAAGACGTCACCGATCGCAGCTCTCTCCCGCACTTCCAGCCGTGAACACGGCCTGCACCCCAGAGAGAGATTTGCGAACGGAACTGCTTCGTCGACGATCGATTACGCTCCCAATTATGGTCACGGTGCGGCAAGGTAAAGACGACGTGAAGCGACACGAGGAGAAGCTCAAGATTCGGCTTTCCTTTCAAGAAGGCAAAGCACATGCACAACACGAGTTCACGCGTGTCCATTTCCAAGATGGTAGCCAAAATCCGAAATCCAAACGGAAAATCAGAATCCCAAACAATAGCCCGAACCCAAATTTACATATCGGCAGGGCGGCGCGCCAAATCCGATTTTGATAATATCCAAAATACAATTTTCTCAGTCGCAATCACAGGTCAATCACACGAACAAGCACAAGAAGGCGATCCAAAAAAGGAGAGCCGAGACCAATTACCGAAAAAGAGCTCACGAACGAGCGCTCTCTCGGCGCGCAAGCCATCCTGGCGGCGTTCAGGCGGGACAGGAGCAGACCCACAAAGGTTGAGTGGTTGCGCAAGCCATCCAATAGCGGGGATCATCGATCAAATGCGGAACAACAAAAGTACGAACCACCTACAGTAGTCAGCTACGGTAGTTCTTCGGGATCCAACGGGTTCCGAACAAGTTGCCTGAACGCTCTTTCTGAATTCTCCTCTTTTTCGGCCTGTCCTTACGTATTCCAGGATAGAAGTCAAGAAGGGCGAGAAGGTGCAGGTGATTAGTGTCGGCTTAACTTGGATAAAGTGTGGTTTAAATGAAATGTCAATAGAATCAAGCGGACATTATGTTCGGGACGAATATCCGAGGAAAACACGCCAGAAAGGCGCCGCGAAACGGAGCTGAACTCCTGTGATGAACTTTTATTTACACCTTGGCACCCCTACCCGCGATAAGGGGACGGCTGCACGCCCACTTTTGTGCGCCGTCTTTCGAGGGGCCATCGCTTCCACTCGGCGCGTGACGCTGGATCAAAGTTTGGAACTGATATGGATAACCTCTTCGCAGTCGGACGAACGAGCGGAAGGAAGAGGTGCTACAGTATCTCCTTCAAAGCCTTTGCTCCGTTCGTGTTTGTGATGGGCTGTCATATGCACGTAATTAAATGATTCTAAATACCGAGAACCGAGACACTTGATACATGGAGAAGTCATTTGCATATACCATTAACGATTATGATCAAGTATCTTTCACGGCCACCAACGGACGACACGTTTTGATCGAATTTTGATTCTTTTCGTATTTCCGGTTGGTCGCACATGCACGCTGCTGTGAGTGCACAATAAAAGGTGTGAATGACACAAAGAACAAGCTACACCGCCAAGGCTGTGAAGGCGAGTGTTTTGCTGACGGTAAGAGGGTGAGAAGGAACGGTAAAGGATCTAAAGTTATGTGAATCCTCTTCCGGCTACTGGGATCTTTCCTGCAGCCCTTCTGTGCTTCTGTGCTCTCAGGGTCTGTGCTTCCGCTTTTTCCTAAACTCAGGTTCAAATTTTATTCCAGATGCAATCTTCAAAACATGCTCCACTTTTGAACCGAAGTTCGTCCTTCTCAGCGGTCCTTCTATTCCATAACCTCACGATTATATATCCTCTTTGTTCTGGTAAACGAAGTTGCTTCTCAATCTCGTTGCATTTCGGGTCGTCCATCTTCCACTCAACCCTGTACCCACCAGCTCTTGCCCACCGAAAAAACAAGGCGCCGGCCTGCCGCCGTCCGCTCTTCCCTCGCGGCCACGGGACTCTCCTTCCCGTCGCAGATCTGCTGCCGAACGCGAAAGGCGTCACACGCAGGTGAGCGCGCCTAACCCGGCGACGCCAGTCGCTCGCCTCCCAAGAATCACATCCGCTCGTCACATCCGTCCGTGTGCCCCATCTTCTCCGCTCCTCGGACTGCGATGTTGTCGCGCCTTTCTTTCTGAAGCGGTCTTGACTCTTGCGTCTATGTTCTGTTTTCAGATGGCCCGTATTAAGCGACTGCCTGGAAGACTGCCCGTTATCCCGAGATGAAGGACTACTAGGACCGAAAAGCCCTGCACCGCGGCTCATCAAGTCCCCGAGGCTCCCCACGAGGCAGTGAAAGAGAAGAAGAAGGAGACATAGCCGTCCGAGTCACAACTTGTAATTTGCCCTCTGGACGCCACTAAATGAAACCAATTGTGTCTCTGCGTTATCGATTCCTTTGCAATGCATGGCCAGGCCCAGTTCACACCACATCCATGCAAATGCAACGTTCCGTGGTGCCACGTCGATCCGTCCGAGATCGGGAGACGGTCGACGCGAGGCGTCCCCGCTCGATCGATCGATACCGCACGCGTCGCTCCCCCGCCGTCGGCGCGATCTCCGCCATCATTCCGAGGATCGTCGGCGCTAACGACGCGGAAACCGACGCGAAAAGCTTCCGGGGCGCTCCAGAAGGCCCGTTTTCGGGGTCAGAATCAGTGCTTCTTCGTCCGGACTCCGAGTTTTCCCTGAACGTTTCCCGCCACGAATGTTCGATTTCAGCACGCCGCCCCCTGACCGCGACGCTCGCTTCGATTTTCATCGACGAAAGGCCTATCGTCCCCGACCCCTCTGTTCCTCCTCCGTTTTCCAAATCGAATCACCCGAAATTCGGCGACCCCACAGACGTCTCGACCCCCTGGACGTCTCAGACTTCTGGACGTCGCGCTGGGGTCTCGGACACGGCGCGGGCTTCGGGCGCGGGCGCGGGCAAAGAAGCGGAGAGGAGCGACCGACCACCGTTCGGGACTGCGCTCGACTGAGTCCGGGAGAAGCGCCGACGGCCTCTTCTGTCGCCGGCGAAGGCCCGTGGCGGCGAGTCTTCTCGCACCGCTTATTGTGTGTGTTGTTTTGCCGCCGCGCATCGCTCGCGAATATGTATGGCGCCGGCCGACGACGACGCCGATGATAACGTGTTCCAGTAGCACCCGGCCACCCACGTAGCCGCTCCCGATCTTCCCTGCCGCTGCTTACCACGCCGCCGCCGATGGATGCCGCGACGCCGCAGACGCCCAGCAGTCGACTGAAGAAGTCGCTCGCCTGGGTCTGCTTCAACAGTTTCGGCGACGAGAAGCGCGCGCAGTGCCGCTCCTGCAATGGCGTCGTCACGTGGACCGACGCAAAATGCACCACTAGAACCATGTGGTGGCATCTGTACTCCAAGCACAGGAACCAACATGACAAGCTCAAGATCTTAGCGGATAAGCTGAAGATGACCTATGATGGCGTAAGTTGGAAAAGTGCGAAGGGCCTTCACTGAAAAGAGGAATGTTTAGGCTCGCCAGAGGGTGAACTTCGACCATCCGCTTGACCACCAAGTCGCTGAAGTACTCCCGTCTACTTCGGATTCTGGAGGTAAGGCATTGTTTAGCGTCTTTGTTTTAAATCTACAGATGATAAAGTGGATAAGATCTCCGAGGGGCCGTAAAATTGTGTTGTAAAAATGATGGAGTGGGGTGTTGCATAAATTAGGGACATTGGGAAACAGCGAGAAACAGCTCTGTCAGGTTAGAGGCAGTAGATTTCAGTGTCTTAGCTGGTGGAAGAATCCGGATATCTGAGAATGTCATAACTCAGATTAGACTTCGGGTTTTGTATCGAACTTGTTCTTAAGATCGATTATGGGCTTCAGATTCAGATATAAAAATAATCTTTGGCTGGCCCATCTTAGGTCACAGTACTGTTCTGCTTAAGTAGATGAGTGCAGAAGTGCTCTTACAGCGGAAAACCGGCCGCAAACGTCAATTAAGGAACTGATTAAATAATCGAATTTTCAGAGAAGGAGAACGAAGTGACGGAAATCGCGCAGTTCCTCCAGGACCAAGTCGACGAACTGTTCTCGTCGGAGATGGGCAAGAACGCCGACATCCCGTCCCTGCTGACTCCGCGGCCCCCTCGGCGGCGCACAGGAGCACACCTGGCGCAACCTCCGTCCGTCCCGATGTCCCCCATGGTAAGAGGGCCTAATTGGGCATTTGCATGCGCCCGGGGGAATGACTGTCCGTGTGCACGCGGCTTGCGCAATCGCCGCCGGCGGTCGATTGCCTCCTCCGCCGACGGCGACATCGACTATTGGACGCGCTGCATCATGCGAGGCCGCGGCTTTGCAAGTGTTCGCGAGTTCCAAACGGCGGAGTGTATAGCGCGCGGCCTCTTGTTGTATAAATAAATATGCACTACCGCAGCCGCGCCGTGTTTGGGGTTTCCTTTCTTCCTCTCTTTCTTTGCGACGCCGCGTGAGAGCCACGGTGACGTGACGAGCTCCACGCGATGACACAATGAGGCTGCTGGGTGGTAACGTGCGCCGGAACTGAGATGCGATCTTTGCACTTTGTCGAAAAGCTCGCACGTAAGGGGCGGAAAGCTTCATGTTAAGTGGTAGAAGCAAAGAAGAACAAATGATATGAAATTTAGACGCTGAAAATTTTAGAATAGGGTCTACATGATTAAGTCGGATGCCGTCGGATTTAGATCTCTATAGTTTGTAAGCATGGAGGAAAGAACACAAATGAGACAACTGTTTTACGGAGAAGGGTCTGGCAAACTTGATGGAGTACGGTATTGATACGTGGATGTTGAAGTTTAAACGGTTTTAAGAAGTTTTATAGAAGTTTAAACGGCTATAATGCGTAAAGCCGCTGGCCTTGAACACTAAAAGGCAAAAGCAGGACAGTGTTGACCTTTAAAATCTGACATTAAAGGGCATTACTCTCCGATATACCGACCGTAATCCCGATACAGCGCTAAGGGGTAGTCGAAGCCTTCCGCTCACCCACCCTCTTGCAGCATTCAAACTTGGATGTTACATCAGAAGGAAGCCGCGCCTCCTCGCCGAACAACGTCGACCCGGGCCTTTCTTCGCCCTCTCCTTCGCCCAGTGACGCCACGCACGAAGGCGGATTCTCGCAGCACAGTTTCGTAGCACCTCACATGTCCGCGAACGGTCACGCCGCCATCGACTTCTCTACGCCACTGTCTCCGGGCCCGAACGGCGACCAGCACTACATCAAGAGGCCCCTCAACGCGTACATGATGTGGACGCGCGAGGAACGGAAGAAGATCTTGGCGATCGACCCCAAGAAGAAGATGCACGATATCAGCAGAGAGGTGAGCGGCGGCGGCCCGAGCTCTAATGACTCAGCTTTTCAGATGGGCGAGCGCTGGAAGAGCATGACCGATCAGCAGAAAAAGCCATATTTCGAGCGAGCGAAGGCACAGAAGGCGGAGCACAAGAAGGTAGGTCCCCGTCGCCCCGGTCTCACGCTAATAATTCGTTTAGATGCTGAAGGAGCACCCGAACTGGCTCTATCAGCCGAACAAGAGCAAAGGGAGGTCGAAGAAGCTGTCGCCGTCGACGAACGGAACCGCCACCCCGAGCACTCCGGCGCCGGCGACTCCGCAGAACGGGCGACCTGCCGCCGCCACTGCCAACGGCGGCCACAACGGAAGCACGTTCCAGAGGCCGGCTGTGCAGCAGCAGACGCCTGTCGCCGCCGCCCTCTTATCATCGACTCCGCAGCAGCCTGCGCGAGCCCCCGCGCCCGGACCCATGCGCGCTGTGCCCGGTGAGTTCTGACAGATCTCGTGTGTTTACGCTGGGGGACAGGGCGTTCGAAGGAGAATTTCTGAATCCTTGGGTGCTTCCTGAAGTTTCGTCAAGTGGTCTAGGTTCTGTCTTGAAGAACTCACTTTAATTTGCGACTTATTAGCGTTCCTAATAAGTTTTAGAGTATTCAATGCTTGATTCGCAGTTTTGTTCCTTTAAAAGCAATTGCAAATTTTCCTACAAAATTCTGTGGTCCAGAATGCGTGTTCCTTCTGTCTTCTGAGAAGTCCTCTCATTCTCGATAATTTCAGGCCAGATGACCCCCGGAGGAGCGCAGCCCGTCGCCTACCACCCCTATGCCCCTAACCAGACGCCTCGCTACGCCCAGGGTCCTAACGGACAAACCTACGTGGTGCACCAGAACGGCCAGGCGCCCGCACGGCACGCTTACGTCACGCAGGCGCTCAACGGAAAGCCGCAGCCGCCGAACGGCTACCATCCGCAAGCGAAGCCCCCCAACATGAACCAGGTAAGTCCCAGATCCGATCCTCGGTGTTACCGTACTCTTCAGGTACTCGACATGTACTACACCTCCCTCTGCCAACCGGCATTCCCCGAGCCCGGAGAGCCCCCCGGACTGGGCATGGCGCCGTCGAACCTGTACCTGGACCAGTACCACCAGATGCAACACCAAGAATACCTCCAGAAGCACCACTTCTACCAGCAGCAGAACCAATTCACTTCGAGCAATGGACTGACTTACCAGTCCATCTGACCCTCTATGCAATGCTTGTGCCTGTACATAGTGTCCCCCATTTGAAGCTTTTTTACTTTGCGATCTTCCAACTACTTCATGCGCAGAATGAAATATGCAATTTTTCGTCGTACTTTGTTTCCGCTACCGTTGTTTCTCGCGTCGAACAAATACAATTTCCACAGATTTCGGCGAGCTTTACACCACACCCACAGAACGATCGATCGATCGGAGGGACAGTGGCCTGGAGAATTCCGATGGAACACCGGCGCTGGTTCCTCGCGCCCTTCGTGGACTTCTCCCACTTCGAGGATGCGTGCATCGCGATTCTGAACAAGGTGAGCAGGAGAGGAGCCGAGACAAGGCACGAATCAGGTCGAGACAAAATTGGTGACGTGACCAGAATCGGCTTCTTCCCGGAATAATGAACGAAAATCTTCTTTAAGGAATGGCCACGGAGTCGAACGCAGCGCGAGACGAGCTTCCGGCGCTCTTCGAATCGGGAACCTCCGATGGCGCTTCTGCTGCTTTCAGAAGACGGCTCCGAACTCGGGGGTCATGCCCGACTCTGCGGCCTACCCCAAGACGCCGACGGATGCTGGGTGGAATCGGTGATCCTGCGTGAAGATCTCCGAGGAAAGGGTGTCGGTCGCCTCCTAATGGAGTTGTTGGAGCAGAAGGCGAAAGAATTCGGGTTCAAGAAGGTAAGTGTTCATGTTTTTTTTGTGATTCCTAGTTCTCCGCCAATCCTATTAATCTGTGGTGTCTCCGCGAAATTCAGTTCCACTGGCATAGCGTAGACATTCGTGCAAGAGAGTTTCTGTCTTGTAGACAGAGACAGTCTTCGAAGACATCAAAAGCCTGACTAATCCCTTACTTCCAGATGTACCTGTCTACTGAGGACAAGCAGAACTTTTACGAGCGTTGCGGATTCGCCTGCTGTCCACCAGTGCTCCACGCCGGAGCCAACGGATCTCTCCTCGCGGGCCGCAATCTCTCCCTTCTCGCCAATGCCCCTTCTAGTCAGTCGGCTCCCACGTCTCCGCGTCCCACTCCTGCTACCGTAACCAATTGTGCCCCTCCGCCACCTCCTCCTCCACCAAGCACTCCGAAGCAGCAGAAGCCGCCTCCTTCGAAGAAGTTCAACGCGAGCACACCGAAACAGTACATGGTCAAAGATCTCTGATTAAGTCGCCACTTTTGAGAGTGGTCACATTGTGTCACGCTCAATTAAATTTTTTGTGTTATATAGCTGGGGCTATCTTTGGCATTTGTGCCACATGGCTCCTTCTTCAATGGCAAGAAGGCGGAAGTCTGTGCTAACTGATCGTTATGAAGGAACTTCTTTAGCTGCTTGGATGTTCCGCCGCTAGATGACTTCAGACGTCAACGGCAGAAGACTGGTGCTCCGGATCCCTCCTCGTTCTAACTCCATACCTTTCCAAATCCCCGCAACTTTCTGATCGTCGTAGTCATTCCTTTCCTCACCAGCCGAGAAAAATAGCTTTGTCCTCTACTCTAATCCTCCTAATCCCAGAGCATCATACCTCTTAACATGTACCGCTACCCCTTCAGAGGAAACAACAATGCGCCGTTCTGAATGTCCAGAGCGTTTCAAAGAATCTTCAGTGCATCGCAGTTTTTTGAAAAGAGCTATTTGAAAACCCTTCGTACATAGCTCGAAACATGCCAGGCCATTACCAAGATCGAAGAAAGGACAAGTTATCCTCAACTGGAAATATCATCAGAGCTGAGTAAACTTTTACAACATTTTCACATACGTGTGGAAAGTACAAAATGAGGAAGAGACACATATATAGAGATTAGAAGTCATTTAATTGAAAAAGAAAGCAGGGACATGGAATTACACATTAAATAATGCCCATTAAATAAACGATGAATACGCGGGGATATAGTTATGTTGATAATTCGACTGATTCAGCGTACGAAGTTCGGAAATCATAAGCTTCAACCCATGACCCCATCCCCAGTTCAGGACCTCTTGGGGGAACAGGACAGTCATCTCTTCGTACAATGACATCGCATCGTCATACGACCCTTGATGGACCGCAAGAGCAACGGTATACAGGTGAGTAACTGCGTTACCGGGTAGACGACCAGCATCCATGTAGTTCTGAAGACAATAAAGGTCCTGTCTTATCATATTGTAGTTTGCATTCTGAAAACACAATTAAAAATAGCCAGACACTATTAAAGGCGTAAATAAAAAATACTCACCGTTTGCAATTTCTCAACAACATTGTAGAAAATTCCGTTAATTTGTTGTTCTTTGGAGTAATCACACTGGGTTAGGTTGGCGCTCCCATAGGCGGCGGGATTCTGGGCAACATTAGCTGTATCGGCACCTTGGTATGAACAAACAGCCTAAATAGAAATTAAATGTACAAAGTAAACACTAAAGTGGTCAAACCTGAATCGAAGGATCGACTGGGCGGATGTGCTTCTTCGGAAGGGTGAAAGCCGTGGAAGGCGCCGGCCTACTGAACAATGCAGGTGGAGGGTCGTTCCAACCAGGGGTTATGGATTCGGGCAGTGGATACGAATACGAACTCGGCATAATCTGAAATGGAAATGGACTTAGAGTGACTTCATGCGAAAGACTGACCGAGAAGAACCTTCTGGAGCGACTCGTAGACATGGAAGATGACTGTCTAGAGCAAATTGCAGGCACAATCTCCCCAAAACCACTCGCAAACGAACTGTCTCAAACAACTGGCAGACACAGAACCTTCCAGAACGACCTGCAGACTCAGACAAATAACGATACACGTGTAGCAGCCGTCTACATCACAGATCTCTTTGAATGCTTTCATTGGTCTCCAACAACACACACAATCGTGCAACAAACAAGCCTATAAACTCTGTTAAGAATCTAATCCCATCGGTTTCGTCGAATCAGCTCTCCTAGAGAGTCCTCGATCGTTCTGTGTTTGTGCAAGCTGTTGCCGATGTTAGCAACGCGACGATCTGCCTTTTTAAACTCCGTCTCTCGTTTCACTTCTCCGGGCATTCTCCTCTGTTGCGCCTCGAGCTTTTTCGCCTCGTTCTGAGCATCTACGCTCCCGTGTTTCGCCCAATAAGCGGCCTCTTGTTCCTAAAGCAACGGAGCTGAGGGCGACAGACTGAGGCGTAGCCTACCTTCGTGAAATATGGGGTCGCGAGGCACCGCATTACGTTATATTCACGCTCGAAATTTTCGCGCAGTTCGGCGACTTTGGCTGTGGTCACGGGCTTATGTGGACGGCCGGTGCTGGAAGTGAACGGATAAGCCAAGCAGCAAATTGTAAACGTACGCTTTCCGCTGGGGCAGAGGCGGGCCGCGATAGCCGATCTCCCATACTCGGCGATTCCAGTGAATCTTATTCAAGTTCCCACACACAACCGAGGTGAGTTTCATGCCTGAAAGAAAGCAATGTTTACGTCTCGGCGTTAATTGCATACGCGCGTGAGCGGCATACGTCACTCAACTCTCACGAAAACGCCAGAAGCACACACACGGTTGAAGTGGTCGATGAATAGCTAAAACAATGCCCGATACCGCAGCTGAAGTCCGAAAAGTCCTTCCTCCTGTTGTAACGCGTTTTACTTTTGTAGTTGGTCCTACAAAGAACTGGCCGTGCACTTTTGTATCACATCGCACGGTCTGTCTCTTTCGGTCACTCGTTAGCCGGCGACGAAGTCAAAGTTCATTTACCTTTAGATGAAGGCCCAATGAGGGTGCACCTGCTCTATGTTGTTCACTTGTTGTGTCTCGGTGCAGACATGTGCAGCTGAACATAGCGGAGGGCAAGGGGCTATTAATTCTCACACTTGGGTTCCTCCTGTCCCTTTGGAACAGAAACCTTGCTTCCCATTTGCATGGATGCTATATCGATTTATGGTGCATCTTAAGCATGACAATAGCAGCCATCAAGGATGAATGGCGGCATTTCGTGAGAATCTCTGGAGATCTGGCGGTATTTGCTCGATTTTTAATTGCTCGGGGTAGAAAGCTCATGTGGTCGTTGTAGGGATAAGGGTGAAATAGGACAAGGGCGCTCGACGCATTCTGGACGAGGGACGTAGACGGGTTATGCACACGATATGTTCTTGAGTACAGGGCACTGGGACGTTCACATGAACTTGGAAAAGCCGGCGCTGACTGCTCTTTGGGTTTCAGTCTGCGCTTGAGCGTTTGGGACTCGTGAGACGGAGGAGGCACCCGCTTTCTCGGACTTCTTCTGCAGTCGGACAAGTTCGATGATGAGCAACTTGACACCCTGGCCCCAGCTTGCCATTTCTTCGTTGAAGTTTGCTTGCAGCTGGTCGTAGAACGTCCACGCGTCGTCATAGAGCTCGCGATCGATGGCTAAATTGAATCACCACCATAACAAGTGAGCAATTAATAATTACCATCCACGACGAAGTTGAGCTTCTTAAGGCAGCCTTCGGTCACGCGCTTGGCTCGTACGAGGTCGTACAGCTGGCTAAATCGCAGCTGGATGCCCTGACACGTGGGACCCTGGGGGAGCCGAACGGTGGCTTTTGTGAGGAAGGCGACCAGCTGAGGCCCCGTCAGGGAGACATCTCCCGCGGCCTTGACTGGGGGCCGATAATTGTTGGGATCCGGTTGCGTGACCGGCCTTTGGAAGTCGGATGCAATCGAGTTTGGCGGTGAGAAGATGAGTGCTGACGGATCGTGCTCGATGTTTTGGCGAGGTGTGGGCTTGATCACCAGCGGCGCCAGCGAAACAGTAGGGAGGTTCGAGGGGCCGACCTGAATTTGTTTCTTTTGCTTCGAAAGGGTTGGATTAAAATCGCCTCCACAAAACACCAAATCGGAAGTTATGAACAATGTTTCACGTTAAATCGATAACCCATCCAATTTAGGGGAAAGGACACGTACTTCAGAGTTCCTAGAACGAACGTTTCTCAGATTTCCGCCTACTCGTTCACATAAGTCCTTAGATCCAGCTTAGGATTTTTAAAGGTATTTCTTCTTCGTCTGGATAACAAATAGGTCATTCGATTAGACGCACGGCAGATCTAGTAGAGGATGAAAAATTAGGGTCAGATTTCTTGCACGGAAATCAACCAGCTCTATTCTGCAGCAGAAGACAGCCCACTCCAGCTTTCCTTGGACCACTTACCGATCTTTCAGGATCTGTGAAGTTCTGCTGGAAGGGGATCGTGGTGGTCGGCGGTGGCGCCTGCGTGTTCCCGGCATCGGGTTTTGAGGAATTAGGCCGGATGGCGGCGAAATCGTATCCCTTGGAGCCTGAACGATAACTCTCACCACGCGTCACTCGCGAGCATGGACGTCAATTCAGGTGGAGGGTCTTTACTGTTCCTCTCATGGATTACATTTACACAAATAGTCCGCATATGTGTATAGTTATCACATTGGATCACAAGAATCTCTTACAAAGAACGTCCTGTCAACAGGTTGGTACAGAAATGGCTAGAAAGACACTACGACTCAGAAGACGTTAAAAGCGATAAAAATCTGTGGAAAGAAGACAATCATAGAGGACTGAGGGGGACTCAGATGTACATACAGTATCACAATGCTTTATTGTAAGTACTAAAACCCACCACCGGGAACGGTAAAGGCGTCGTACACGGCCTTGTGGTGATGAGTAGCCATACTCACGTGGGATCCGTTGGTAGCTGCCGGCAGCTGCGCGGGCGCCGGTATCGAATGAGGCGAAGGCGGGGCATAGGCTACCTGAGGCGCCGCCGCCGCACTCATTTGCGCATGTTGGGGAGGGGAGTACGGATAGAGCTGGGGTTGACTCGCGTTATGAGGCAAGGAGGGAGGCTGGTGATGAGCGGGATGGGAGTATCCGTTCGTTTCGGCACTCGGCGTCTGCTGCTGCTGTTGGTACAAGTGGAGTTGCGGAGCCGAAGAAAACGTGGGATGGGAACCCAGAGGCTGAGGAGTCGACGATGCCGAATTCTGGTTGCCGAACATGCCCTGAAGAGAGATGTATTAAGGAAGTAGGACAATGAATAGGGTTCGCCCACACAATGACCGTTCGTAACGTTTATTATTTTGAAAATTTTCTTTCACGTTTTAAATCTCTGTAAACCATGTTCCCTGTACTTTTATAGGCAAACGCTTTAACCATTCGGTTTTTAACAAACACGATTGTTGACTTTCGATATTTGCTACCAGAAGATACCGTAACGCATGTTCATGAAGACACGGTTCAAAGAATCAAATCTTCGAAGAAGGTTGAACAAAATTCGAGTATCACATCGTTCTGTGTAGTATTGACAAACCATACCAAAGAAGGAAACGAACCTGGATGGATGGGTCGATGGGCCTCCGATGCCGCTGGTTCAGAGGCACCCTGCTCGAGGATTGCGGAACGACGCTGACGTTGATGGCCGGCGGAGGATCGTTCCATCCCGGCGTCACCGAAGACGGCAGCGTCGATTGACAGGACATCGTCGCCTCCCTGAAAATAGCGTTTCAGTTAACATGAGCAAATAGAGCGTCGGACACCACGGAAAACGACATATTCGCGAAAGCGCTGCTTGCGCGAAACAAGCCACAACGCAGAGCACTGGTCCTTCCACACAGCTTCAGAATCGCCCGAACAACAAACAAAGAGAGCCTCGCAGGGCGGGCGTTCACGACGGGCTATTCGACGGTATCTGCGATCGCACAAGAACCAACATCGTTGGAACTCGCATTCCGCAGAAGCATTTCATAGGCGACTAGAGCCGACCGCGCGGAACATGAATGAGCAGTATCGATTGGCTTTGCGCGCAGACACGCATGTTCGCGAGTGCGAAGAGGACAAACTGCGTCCTCCGAGGAGGCATGGAGCCGACCTTATCAAATCCACCGCGATTACCACGCGGGCGGAGGAACGTTGCAACGATTACGTGGAGAAAAAACGAGTACGGTCCCGCGAAGGGAAAGTGAAAGAGGCGGATTTCCCGGCAGCAACAAAAAGAGATGCGCTCGACTGGTTTGTGGTCGATCGCTGTGATGACGCCGCCAGGATCCGACGTCGTCAGGACGCGGCGACACGTTTTCACTTGACGAAGGAGACCCTCGGCGAAGGGAGCGCGTGGCGGGACCTCCGCCGGAGCGAAGTGAATGCAGCTGGAGCGAGGACAAAGTGCGAGAGGGTGATTGAGTGTCGGTGTCTCGCGATGTCTGTCTCGCTGTCTCGTCTCTCCAGGTGCACTGGAGGGAGTTCAACTGTTTCGCCGCTAAAGTGAATTTACTCCGCGACCGAGTGTCGTTCAACTCGATTCCCGAGTATCCGGAATTTGGGTTATCGGAGACAGGAGGCTGGCCTAAACAGTAAACCGAAGAAGCCAAGCAAACCTCCGTCACAAGATCGGTGCAAAGTGCAAAAGACAGAGATGGGCGAGCGTCTGCTCTTCATCACGTCTGTCTTTCTGTTTCGTCTCGTCTCATTCCAGCGCCAGTGGTGTTGTGCAGCTCACTTCATAACACTAAAACACTGTTTTCTCGTCTCAAGTAGTCGGGCAGTAACTTTAAAATGTTCGCTATGAGAAGGTGGGCTTCTTGGGGAATCTGAAAATTCGGAAAAATATAGTTTTGCCGAGTTATACGGCGCCGAAGACGTAAAAGGCGATGCGAAAGCTTGGAAGTGCAAAAAGTAGACACGGAAGCGATATCACTCACGCGCGATCTCGTCAGAGTGAGAGAGAGAGTCAGACAAGGCAGAGACACGCATTGAGGATCGCTGTGTTCTTTATTTAGCGTTGTTGAGGGGAAATTTCATTTCGATATGACGTGGTTGGACCAGTTGTCAAGTAAGTTTAAGGCCTCTGCCCGAGCTAAGGATAAACCTGAACTACGTCACGAAAGCGGTGCTGTGTTGCACACAATGAAGCTAACAGAGAAACGATGTTTTCCTCATTATAGTAGGTGCTGCACAGAGAGTGCGCAATTTAAATTCACAATCGAAAACATCTAACGGAATGTTTCGCTTATTAGGCGGCCGTTTGTTTTCACTCACGCGAAGGCACACGCAACGTTGGAGGACTCGTATTTGATACACAGGCTTATACTTCCTCGATTCTTGTCAACCGCAAGAGGTGTTGTAGCTTAACTCGTTTTCAGCGTGCTGAACAGAGAAGTGCGTCCAATTAAAAACATGAGCGGAAGGTTTCGTCCTCGAACAGAACATGAAAGCGCATGAATCACCAGAATTCCGCTCGAAAATGCCTGAAATAAGGTAAGCTTGATCTTATACGCTGCTTGACTGCCACGTGAGAGAGTGCGGATGGACGGAGAACACAGAACGTGCTGTAGTTCTCTGTTCATCTGTGCTCTCCCGCACCGCTCGATGAAGACTATGAGCATTTCTGGATCATGGGCACCAATCACCCCGAATGACTCGTCTTTGATGTTTTTTACTTTATTTTTATTTTTAATGGATTACACTATTGCACCTTCTAGGAACAAGTATACCGTATATCCGGTTCTGCTGATCTTTATCAGGCTTCCACGGTCCACAGGTTGGGCAAACCTAATCACACAAAGAAGGTCTTCTAACCGCTTTTTACCCATTTATTTGAGAAGAGAAAAGGAACCTGGATGAACACACTGTGTGTAGAAGGACTGAGGGATTGCTAATCTTAAGCATACCGATCTTAATCTTGGGTGTTCGGACAGAAGAATTGGGGAGACCCATCTCCCTAAGTCTAATCGACCTTTCGCCAACAGTTCTTTGGTTGTAAAGTACGTTTTAAAGAATCACGCGTGTTTACACTCAAGGAGCGCTCACTGGAGAGATCGTGGATGACTACCAACGAAGAAAGAGTTGTCTCCATGCGTACTTGAGGCGGTTCCCCTACCGGAGACATTTTATTTAAACAAGTATGTATACAACAGAGTCTAACGACGTTCTCTAGGCCATGAGGAGGGCCAGCAGCGCCAGGGCGGCCACGAGGAACGTGGACTGGAAGGTTCCCATAGCGGATTTCGTGGTCGTCACCACGTGTGTGGTGGTCACGACGTTCGGGGTAGAGGGTCGGAGGTTCGTCTTGAAGCCCCAGGGGTACTTGTGGGCTTGAGGGGTGCAGGTGACATTCTTCTTCACGAAACCGGGCAGCTTCTGCTGTTGGAATGCGTTCTGGCATTGTGGGTCCTTGGGATATGCCCAGCAGAAGAGGATGTTCACGATCTGATAGCGCGCGAAGACCACGGAGTCAGGGTCGCAGGTGTTGGGCTCGCGGAGATCCAGATGGTGGGCGGATCCTCCGATCTGGAAGACGTAGAGTTCGCGCTCGGTCGCCCCTTCCATTCCAGGGCTTTTATCGGTGATGGAGCCCGAGTTCCAGGGGTCCAACTCGCCTCCGCTGAAAGGAGAACGTTGTAGAAAGTGTGTCGTAGAAGGAGAGGTACGAAAGTTGGGCCTAGCGGTGAATGCCGCAACAATCATTAGAAGTAGCTCGTTCTATCCCCTCGGGGATCCGTGAAACCCTCAAGAAGGCGTCACTCACGTGAAGATGATGCGACTGTGGGCTCGCATGTTCAGTCCGTAGAGGCGGGCGACCTTGTCCACTTTGACGTAATCCGTCTTGAAGTCCTTTCCGAACTCTTGCGCACAGCTCTGGGCGAAGGAGGCAACGTCGAAGGTCCCGTTCGTGCACGTGTTACTGTAGAAGTCGTTCGGCGGACCCGTGGAGCACATCTCAATGAGAATCTCCGTGCACTCCTGCCAGTCCCAGCCGTCGAAGGAGCCTAGGCTCGACGTCGCCGTGCTCTCACAGTCCCAGAGGCACACAGTCTGGATCGGGTTCGTCTTGCTGCTGTTGTAGTAGACCATGGCGGCCTGGAAGATGCCCTGGAGGATCTCGGCGTCCGTCTTTTTCCCCTGGAGCCCTTTGCAGGCGACCTCCACGGGCCAGCCGGGCATGCTGGTCAAGAAGCTCGACGGGTATGGGTAGTCGGTCATGGCCATGTAGTCGATGCCATTCTGGATGTAGCTGATGAGGCTCTCAGCCTCCGAGGGCTTCGTAATCGGTGTCTTCGGATCGATGTGGAAAATGGTGTTCAGCTTCTTGCAACCTTCGGCTGAAATGAGGTCCTTTAACTCTTTAGTGCGGACGTAACTGGCTAAAGTTGGATCTGAATGAGGAGGTATGCTCAAGAGGCCAATTAGAGCGCGGAAAGTCACGCGCACTAATCCGAGAGTGTACTCCACATTCCGCGCGTCTGGGGAATTAATTAGAACTGGGTGGAGTGCACTCCAAGAGGTCAGATACCAGGAAAGGAGGGAACACGAACGCGCCTTGGCCTTTGAGTACAAGGGGGCGACCCGGAAAAGTCGATTCTGGGGACAACGGTGTTTCTAAGGGTGTAAATGAGGGACGGAAAGGTTTTTATGGGCCAAAGGGACACTGAGAGGATGAATGCCTAATTAGAGAGCCTACTCCATTCCCAGAAGTGTAGGGACCTTATCTACGAGATTATCGATAGCGACAGGGATATCCAGTCTGTAGTAGATAGGCCATCCGAGCTTGCACGGAATCTCAAAAAAGGTCGCCTGAGAGAATCCCCACAGTGAGAAAAGCCTACTTTTGTGATCTTATAAGATCCGTGTTTTCCTTCCACAAGCCACAAAAGGACACTTGGACATTCGAGGCTTTCAAGAGGACAACCACACTCCTCCTACGTGGCCATGAAACTCTAAAGTCGCCTTAGAACTGACCTGTCTTCGACATGTTGATGATGAGATCCCATCCCCTAGAGAAGAGGTCGACGTTGCATCCAGAACTATTGTAGGTCTCCTTGACGATGTGTTCGAAGGCTCCTGGCGCGACTCCTCCGTCGTGGAAGTAGAGGAGAGGAGCGGAGGCGGCCCACGCTCTGAAAGCATCTGTAGAGTTGGCCCGGAGGGGGTGGGAGCTACCCGTCGACCACATGAGGGTACTTCATGCGGAACCAGGCGGAGAGCATCCCTCCGTAGGACCCTCCGAAGGCGATGACCGGGGTGTCGGCGGCGCAGTTGACCACGTTGGTCTTCAAGTAGGGGATGAGGGTGGCAAAGTCGGCGAGCGCCTGCTCCGAGGTCAAGAAGTTAAGCTGGGCGACGGACTGAAAGGAGGCACTGATTCCTGGAGGCTGTAGGCTACTTACGAGGGCGCTGGCGTTCGTCGAGAAGGGGGTGCTGGAGTTGGCGCCGTAGTAGCGGTGCTCGGCGAAGATGATGGCCGCGTTGAAGTGGTCTGCCAGGTCCCACATCATTCCCTGAAACAGGGTCACCTGGGCCCCGCACAGAAGGGAGTACCGTATTCAAGGCGAATCCCTCGATGGTGCCCTCGTTTCCCGTGTAGAAGAAGAGGGGTCCTCCCGTCTTGTAGTAGTCCAGGTTGTAGAGGTACCTGCAGGAGAGTTTGAGCACTGCTCCCTGGAGAGAGACTCACTTGAGGCTGAAGGTGGCGTCGTTGGAGGCGGCGAAATGGTCCACAGGCATATTTTTATAGAAGGCCGTCGTCCACTTGTAGTCGCCGAGGGCTTTGGCGTTTTGTTGGAACCTGACGGGGTCCATGGGTCGCCCGATCTTGGCCAGGGCGACAGCCAGGAGCCCCACGAAGAGGAGGAGCACCTTCTGACCGGTCATCTGGAAAGGAATCAAAGTAGAGAGAAGCAGCTTTTTGGAGGTATACGGTACACAAAGGAGCTACGGTACTTGAGCGTATTCCTCCAGCTAGCATCTAGAGAAAAAGAAAAAGAACGTATTTGAACAGTGCCCAGAGGAGACGCCGAGTGTCCCTTATTAGTCGTTTCACGCGTGGTCATTAAATCATAAAATCGGCCCTTCTTCTTATCTTGGAGCGCACGAGCACGCAGATCGGCCGCGAGTCCAGAGCGACGGTCTTAGATCTCAAGTATTGGAAACTAAAGATCTCAATGTTTGTCTTCCAGTGGACATGCTTAACCTTATAATAGAGTGTCTTCCACAAGAGAACCATGGAGAGCAGTTTTGCAACAGCATGAGTCGTGGCGATCTCTGCTTCCACTAGCACAGTAAATCACGACACAACACCTACTTGTTGTGTCGTGATTGACTGATGGATCCGTTGTAGCAGTTAACTATTTTGTGAGCATTCACTCACTATTCTACGAAGGTTATATCAGAACCTGACAGACGCCATCAAACGATTTTGACGGCTTTCACTATCGGACGCGATCATTACAGATAAGAACACTGCTACTGGTTGCAATCTACTGGAGTCCATTATAGGCAGAGCTTCCGCGATACTCGAGCGGAATAGAATGACCAAGATGCGAAGATCTCAAAGGGTTTGGAATCTAAGGCTGAACATGTAGCAGAAACATATAGATCTAAATTTCTAGTCTTTTGCCTCCTGCAGGATCTTAGGTGGATTTTTTGGTTCTTTCTAAGTCTCTAAGGCTATAAATCTAACGAGGAAAAGCAGCAATGAACGAAGCTCTTCATGGCAAGTAGCGTTAGACGAGAGTAGCAGCAACACCGAACTCCATAGCATTCCACACACGATTCCGAGGGCGAAGATTCTCTTCTTGTTTTGGTCTCCACCCAAGGCAAACACCCAAATACACTTGGGTGTGGCAGAAGCGCCGCCATACATCGCAACGCCCTGGTAGAAGCACTCTGTGCTCAGTGGAGCCCACGGCGGTGATAAGGACCTATAAGGGCAGCTAATGCGAATAGGATTACGTTTATCAGGGAGTGTCAGCAGCGACTCTGTGCAGAAGTCTTGCAGCGGAAGACTTTGATGCATTCTTCTAGGGGCTTATCGAGATGAGTCAGGTCTGATCATGCGCCGCTTGGTGGAGCAATGCCCACGGGTCTTGTATTTGCCAGGAAGTGCAATGCCAAAGCATGTGACGAACCTGAAGAAGCTGAAGATGTACTTGAGGTGGTTATCAAAGGCATACGATCTTGGGGTTGAGCTACTCCGGGTTTAGCGACTGTTGTTCGCATGGACAGATTCTGCTTGGGATACTTTTGGTCAAGATGGTTCGATGACGACGACTAGGTTCTCACCAATGAGGGTCCAAAATTGACGGATTCGGTCTGGTCCTGGCACGATTGCTTAGATCACGCGTCATTGTTCCACTCTTTTATTTGTTGCACTACAAGGGGATCGGGACAACTCATACCATGTCGTGGTGGGAGCCAAGACCAAGTGATGATTCTGTGATGCATCAGAGCATCAGATTCTGGAAGATCTGATGCACATGTGATGCTTTGGACTAGTCGCACGAGTTGTCCCGGACCCCATCCAAGGGTAGAACGAAATTTACGATCAATGAGGTGGGGTGGAAGAAGCAGCCTGTAGGACAGGACAACTTCTTTCTTAACGCTTTGAATTCGCTCTGATGAACGAGATTAGAGAATGAGTTTATGCTTCCTCTTGTATTTCGGTACTCTCTCGCCACCACCAGTGAAAAGAAGGTGCCCGATAATCTTACAGGTTAGCGACGTCGGATGCCTAAGTTTGTAAACTAACGCACCTTCTCTTTGTCACCTCTACATCATTGCCAATGTGTTCTGTTTAGGTTACAAAAAGAGGGACACTAAAGCGATTAAACTTGCGTTAGTGATCGTTGGCTGCGATGAGTTTTGATCTTTCTCTGTTTAACCAATGAGTCACCCTGGGGACTATCAAGCCAGATCGGCGACTCGCGGTCTTAGACTTATCAAAATTAGTGAAAAACACGCCGAGAATTCATAAAAGAACACACAATGCAATTCCAAGCTCACTGACGGATCGAGTAGATCTCCTTCTTGTGGCACCACTCCTCCAGGAGCCCCACAAGTCGTCGAACGTTTTCCGGGGAAGAAAGGTCCTCACTGTTGGCCAGGCAACTACTTGTAAGGCGGAAATCAAGTCCAAAGTCGTTGAGCAATGTAATATTTCTACGTTTAATTCTTACCTCGCACCTCTGCGTTGTCACACATAGCCAAGTGTCAATTTCAAACTGGCCAGTGCCATATCGAAGCATATCACGCACA
Organism: Steinernema khuongi; assembly: GCA_016648015.1. NCBI lineage: Eukaryota > Metazoa > Nematoda > Chromadorea > Rhabditida > Steinernematidae > Steinernema > Steinernema khuongi. The sequence goes on along the minus strand of JADLIF010001762.1, from coordinate 52,622 downwards.
ACGATGGACGCCGTGCCTTTCACATTCATCGACTCTGTGGTTGAGTTTTGGAACCGGGGAACTTTGAATCAATTGGCGCGAGAAACGCGTCATCCCCTCTGGAAGGCAATCGTCGATGTCCATCACCGTAAACGGGCATACCGCGAACTGATCTTCCGTAAGACTGAACGCGGCATTCAACATGTTTTTCTGGGTCCTCATCACAGAGTTGACCGTTCGGCTAGCCTGGAAATGGCCCGGAAGAACGCACGCTTCCTCCGAATTGAGATGCTCAGGGATGATAGCGATGGAGAGTGGCCGACTGAGGCTCTCTGGAAAGAAGCCAAGGTGTTCGGGGAAGCGGAGATTGGCAAGCTACTTGAATCTTCTGCTGCACAGTTCGAGCCGAACTTCTGGTTATGTTCAGCAGAAAATTCTGCTGCCTGTCAACCCGTGCTCCTGTCGTCACTTATAAACAGGGTACACCTGGGGCGGATCCACTTATCCTACTACGGTCAACTCGCGTATGACTTTTTGGAAGACCAGATTAACAATTCGCCCTTCTTGAGACAGGTTTTCTTAAAGGGCAACTGGCCGGAATCGGTCCTCCCTCTTGTGGCGAGCCTCTGTTTGAAAGGCAATCCTAAAAGACCCGTCACTGTTGATCTGCGTGGAAGCATGACGCAGAAAATTGACGCCAAGTACCTGCGGACTTTCTTTGACTACTACTGGAAAGAGAAGCGAAGTCTGAGATGTAAGCTAACAGTTCGTGGTGAAGGAATGAAGAAGACAGAACTCCAGGCGCTAATGGAAATGGGACGAGGAACGACATCCAACGAGTTTAGCAACGACAGGTTTCACGGCAGATTTTTGGACGAACGTCGGTGGCCATACGCCGGTTTCTCTGGAAATTCTCTTGGATTTTTTTTATTATTTTATTGATGTACTGTGCTTCTTAAGCTTCTTAAATCACCTATAAGTAATAAAACTGCCTATAAGTATAAAGTTCGCTTGCCTATGTTGCCTATAAGAAGGGTGCTCGTCCCCCTCGTTACAATGTTACTCGACTGCTTTGCGCTTTGGCTCTCAGCAGCAGACTCGTGACATCGGCAAAAAAGTCGCTCGAGTCCTTGAGTCTTAACTTCACCGAGTCTCGGACACCTTTCTGCTCAGAATTCATATCCTTCATGCAGAGCACAGTAGAGAGGAAGAGTGTCAAGTTAGAAGCAGTGCATGAACGCGAAAACCTCGGCCCACCGAAGCAGAGTCGCCTCTCACGATTCGAAAACTAGTTCTACGTGCCTCCTTTAGTGATGGATAAACCTCCAACGAGGCTCGAACTCACACATTCTCTTCACATCTCCTCGCATCGCTGATGAGGTCAGCATTTCTCGATGTTCTTCACTGTTTGTGCATCGAGCGATGGACGCGGTTCCTCACTCCTTCGTGGAAAGCGTTTGTCTTTGCTTGGATCGTGGCAGTGTCCAGGAAAGCGGAAAGATTCCCTCCAGCTGGGGCGAGGTCTCTTCTGCGAGCTTCCAGAAGATCCACACTCTGCGTGTCTTTGTACACAACACGAACAAGCTGTACGCCGCTGCTCAACCAGCCGCGTCCCGATCTCTCGAAAGAGCCGTTCCTTTCGATAGTGTGAGTCTACGCTTCATCACCAGCTTCTACATAGAACCAGCTCCTACGACCGTCCAGGGTTTGTCCATTAGCTGGAAGGAAATCACGCTGAACCAGCTGCAGCAACTAACTCGTTTCATCAGGCCGACGACCGAACGAACACGCCCCGTGCGCTACGACGACGCTTCGAGCAACAAGTTATGGCTAGTACAGAGTAACGCCACCATCACAGAACTCCTTGCTATGCGACTGCCCGTGGATTCAGTGAATCTCTGGATCACTGGGGATGATCATACAGAAGCTATGGACAAGTTCTTTCAGAACGCAGGGCCCCTTTACGTCGTTGACCTCCGCGTCACGCACTCTCTGAAGCAGAGCACAGTCGACGCGATGATCGAGAAGTTTGTCCCAGTGGACGGCGGCTGCTTTTATCTGGGTAGAGAGCTTACTTGTCTTACCAGGGCTCAGCTGGAGAGGCTCGTCTTGAAATGCGAGAGGTCCGACAAGAAGGTCAGGGTTACGGTATGGCCGGAGGGTTCGACGGACCAATCGAGCGTGACTGACTTCTTCGACTTTGACAAGCACTACTCAACGAAGGAGTTTACACGCGGAGGACTCATCGTCACTCGAGAGGGCGCAAGGTTGGAACTATGCGTAGAGCACCACAGCTGGAATCAGCTCGAATGGATGTGGTATCCTCGTCAGAAGTGAGCCAAGACTTCTCTGGGCCAATTGTTGTAGCTTGTTTTGATCTTCTCACCTCTTGACTGTAGAATAAACTTTCTTGGGCAGCGTATTCGGACGGTTTGGGGCTCCAACAAGGTGAGATAGGGTGTATTCGTTATCTCTTTGGGGGTGTAGTAACATGCTGTACATAGAGATTATCGGCCCATTTTTCGATTCGCCGTAGAACGGATCGGAGCAGTACCGTGATCTGTCAAAACACCACCCTTCGCAAACTAATGCTCCGCAATCGCACTGAGGCGTTTGATGGCTGTTCGACAGGCCTCTGAAAGAGAAGTAGGATGAGCGGAAACAAATCCGCCTTCGGGTACCTCAGCTGGGAGGAAATTAGCTTTAGGTAAGCCTAGGCCGAAATGTGCCTTCTCTAGATCCAGTCGACATGAGTAACGTACCTTGATTCGGACTGTTAGAGTAAATATATCCTCATAGATACTGTAGCTGCCATTTCCATGTTTCATATCTGTAAGATATACCCTGTGGACAATACAACAGTGCGATGTTGTGACTTTTGACCAATATTTATCTTCTCGAGATTAGGAACACGACAGAGAACGAGGCGGATGACATTGCAAGAGAGGGGCGTGGACTCACCAACTGTGGAACTCTGGGTAGATCAACTTCAATCGACAGCTTCTTGAACGGTCGCACGTGCAGCTATAAAAAGTTAGATTGAAACCAGGACAGTCTCTAGAGCAAACGGCGATCGACTTCTCCGTTTCGTGCTTCAAGACTAGGCTCAAGGGGGACTTGTCTTCGACTGCTTGTGCCATTGCCTTCAGTGCCTGGAGTTCTTGTCCGTTGAAAACTTTTCCATCGGCTGTGAAACTACATTGCAGAGTTCCTTTGGCTTTCCACGCGTCGAAGAAGGTCCGCAAGCAGTTGATGTCGATTTCAAATGTTGTGTTCCTCCGCAGCTGAACACTAACTGGTCTCCGAGGCTCTTCTCTCAAGCAGAATGTCGCCAGAAGAGGGAGGACGGATTCCGGCCACTCGTCTTTCAGAATAACGCTTTCCAAGAAGGGCGAATCGTTGATCTCGCAAGTTCGGAATCGCTACTTGGCAGCGCTGGGAATGCGATGCGATTCGAAGACCTTTACTGTTCATGGTGCGCATCACAATTAATGCCTCAGAGTCACCAATGTCCATCTGGGAAGATCCCCTACAGCTCTGCTCTGCGTGGACCCGCTCTCCTCTGGTAAAAGTCGCCTTCTGCCAGATCGCTGTCAGCCGCCCGAGTCCGAACCGCCTCGAGGCTTTCGGAGCCTGTTCCTCTCGCGGCAGCGGTGGTTCCGTCACCGAAGGTCACTTTTCTTTGCGCGTCCGATGAGTCGCGCAGAGCTTCTTTCCCTCCTCCTCCTTCTCCTGCTTGGGATCTCCGAGGCGGCGTTCCGCGTGAGACGCGCAGGGAGTCCCAGCACGCGATGGATCTCCGGGAAGGGCGGCGTGGACGTGCCCATCTCACTACGCTCCCTTATCACCTGCTTGACGCCCGGCCTGAACGACCTCATCTGCTTGGGGCCCAGGGTGGCCGTCCTGGGACCCCGTGAGATCACGCTCACCAAGAAGAAGGGCGCCTCCTTTGGTTACAACAACGGAGTCGACGTTAGGTGCGTTAATGTTGGTCCCAAGACGATTGCCTGTCTGATATAATAGATGATCGCTTCTACTCTTCCAGGCTCCTTGACCCCCTGAACGTGCCCCTGATCGAAGACCAGACGGAGATCGGACACCACATTGGGGCTACGGTAGCGGACAACGCCGTTGAGTTTGGCCACCAGAATCGCATCTTTAAACTCTACAAGGACAACACGTGAGTGCCGCCTTCGCCCTCTCTGTAGTCCCACGTCTTGCAGCGGAGGGGTGGTGGAAGTGGACCCCCGAGGAGTCGGCGTCGACATTGGCTACCGTGGGAGCGCCGCCGACGACCGCGTCAAGCTCCACTACACGCTGCTCGGACTCACCTTCGGGAGCCCCCAAGGAGGCATTGCCAACCCTCCTCTCATGCGTAAGTAGAGATGTCACCAGGTTGGACACTCAGATGCGTTAAAAACAGCCTTTCTGAGCGTTAAAGAGGTTCTCCTTGTAGGGAAAGTGTCCAGGGACTGTGCCCAAAAGAAGGACGTGTTCTTGTCGTGTCAAGTGTGCAGCTCTAAAGAGCGATTTCGCTCCTTTTTCACTCCAAAAGACCGTACCCCCTTTGAGACCTTCCTTCTTCAGCCGGAAGCCCCTACCGCGCGGCGACGAACCCCTACTTCCAGCCTCGGACTTCTTCGCAATGGGAGACGGCGGACGAGTGGTACCGCTCCCAGTTCCGGAACCTCGGCGACGAGCAGAAGACGCCCCAGCAACGCGCCTGTCCCTGGTGCTCCGCCACGCCCTAAAACGTAAAGTAGGAGGCCCAGATTTAGCGTCATTCACACACTTTATTCCGTTAAAAATATCGCTAAACTTAAGGTAAACGAGTCAGACGGGTGTATAAAAGCGGTCAGAGGAGCATAAATGCGAAGAAGAAGGAGGCGAGGACGAGACGGAAGGCTGAGTTCGAGGCGCTCGCGGAACTCTCGTCGACGATGCCTGAAAGGGGCCGAAGTAGGGGGTTGAGCGGGGCGGAGACGGGACTGGATCAAGCGGAGGAGATACCGATGACGCCGCAGGCGACGCGCGCTCCCGCGTCTCCAGTGGTGCGGCTGGCTTCGGTGCCGCCCTTGCCCAGGTCGTCCGCCTTCTCGTGGATCACGATAGCGCGTCCCAAGATGCTGTTCGGTCCGTTCAGTGCGATCAGCTTGTCCTCCAGGTTGATCGTGGTGGGACCGCTGGCCTGGAAGAGGGACTTCGGATATGCTTTTGGACGTTTTTACTGTTTGACAAACAGAATCCAACTAGAATCCGGAATGTTCCATCTCTGCTCTTGAGTGGATTAGGATCCTGATAAAGTTCAAGTAGTTTGACACCGGTTTTTAGCATTCTGGTCTTAAAGGGAGCGGAGTGTACCCACCGGAGCGACGATGTTACCGAGGTCGCCCACGTGGCGGTCAGAGTCCGTGGGAGCGCCGTGGTTCTTGTGTGTCGGGTTGAAGTGCCCACCGGAGGCAAGACACGCGTTTGAGATGTCTCCCTTCTGGTGCACGTGGAAGCCATGTTGTCCAGGAGTGAGTCCTGACACGGAGCCGTTTATCTGAAACGTGGAGGAGCCAGTGCGGAGACTCTCCTAGCTGACGTTTTAGAAGCTCGTGGGAGGGAAACCTTTTCAGACGGTCATTGTCTGATTGACCGTCTGAGCTTGTCTAGACACGTCTTTGTCCAGGAATTCGTGTCTCCCTCCTTTCTTCTATCCATCCCAAGAATTTTTCTGAGCGTTGCAGGACCCTGTTTTGTTCGGGTTTTTTGTGCAAAGGACCCCTGGGGTGTGTCAACAACGGTATTAACCGGTCGGCGATTGTCGAATTCGTGCCGATGTGTTTCACAATCGGACACAAAGAACGTAATAGAAAGTGTGTCCCTAGCGATCCCTCGTGTTCCAAATCGAGTCACGCAACCGGTTCGTCACAAACGGTTAGGTTTTCGAACGACGCACCTTGACAACACCGCCTTCCTGTGTAAAATCGATAACTCCGACGGTCTCCAGCGTGTGGACGTCGAAGTCCGATCCCTTTGGCGGCGCTTTGAATACGAACGCGCGGGCGGAGGTGACTGAAGCAGCTTAAGAGCGCGGATGACAGCCAAGACGTACCTTGCTGGGCAGAGGCCGTGGCCAGCAGCGAGACGAGGAGCACGAGCGACTTCATCTTCACTAGCTCTGAGGGGAGAAGGGGCGCGGAGGGAGAATCGGCATCCCGCCGGGAGACGCAACCGGTTTCGTGCGCCGCCCCAAGGAGCCAAAACAAGGCTAATCTCTGCACCCAGGTGAGAGAACACGGACCGAGGGGGTACGATAGCTTTAGTTTATTCGGTCAACATTTACAGAGAGCAGTCTTAGAGGGAAGACGGTCAATTTACAAACCCGGACAGCTTTACCGCACCAAAGAAAAGAAAGGACAGGGTTTGCAAACTTTCTACTTAACAGGTCCAAATGTACAGCCACAACCACTTGGATTCACGAGGGCGAGGATCAGCCGCCGATGAGGGTTAGGCCCGAGTGTCGAGGCCCTTGGCGATGTAGTACTCGACGAGGGTGTGGACGTTGAGGCGGAAGTTGTCGAGGTGCGTCTCGATGTGGTGGATGCAGATGTCGTCGAGACCGTCTTTGCCGAGCGCCACCGCCTTGAGCACCGACTTCCGGTAGGGCACCGCGTACACGACCATCTGAAGAAGGCGATCAGTGGAATCGGGGGCCAAGGTTAAGAGATGCCTACTTTGAATAGCTGCTTGGAGACGAAGTTGTGGTGTCGCTTGAGGGACTTCTCGTAGGCGGCGCGGACGATGTGGCCAAGGCTCTCCGTCTTGGAATGGTCGGGGTTGGCGCGGTACTCGGCGACCATCTGGGCCAGCAGCTCCAGCATGAACTCCAGACCTCTGGAAAGGGCACTGTCAGGACGGGTGACTTCACTAGGCTGCTTTGTGAGCGAAGTAAGAGCGTTCGCAATCAATTAAACTCTACTAATAGCTACGGCTTATGAAAAGGTCGTTATTTCCATTATCTCTTGTTTTCCCAAGCCGTAAGTGCTCTTAAGTCAGTGAAAAGGCCTCGATTCGGATTGCTGTCCAAGCTTTGGTCGCTTTCCGCTCGGTTTGAATTGCGAATGAGGGTGTCCGGTTCCGATATGATAAACACGTCCACCAGAACTGCGATATACCCACAGTTGACAAACACTGTTGGTCCCTAGGTCTTTCCCAGGAAAGTGACCTCTTCCTTCTTCGTTTATGTCCTTCAATTGAAGGCGACTTTTAATGTCACAACGGAGATGAAGGCCTCTCTGCTCCTCTTCGTTTCGATCTTTGACTGGTTTGCGCGCAAGGCAAGGTTAATGACTCTGTTTTCCCATGCTGAACTGTTTTTGCGTCTTTGTAAGTGGAAAACAAATTTAGTCCACAAAACAAAGCACAGCCCTTATCTCTCCATTTAAAGGCTATCAGGGAAGGGACAGTTGATTTCGTTCTTCTTGTTTGATGCTATTTGGGTGGATTCGCATTCATAACTCTGGCACGTTGACTTCAACCGTAAAAGGAGGAGGAGGTAAAACATCTGTCCAATATTGTAAGGTACCGTCGAATCAAACAAGATGCTCGCTGCCAGTTTTTAAAAGCACACAGTGAGTCATTAATCAGGCGAACCCTCCAATTACATCTTAAAGGTCGCCCAGTTTCATAAGGAGACTGACTCAGAGGGTAGAAGAACGGAAAATACGTTCCTAGTAGTGTTTCAGGGAAAGGGAAGACATGACTCCGAAGTCGTCCTGGACAAACGCCAAATGCCGCCAATCTGTCTACCTCATCTTCTTGTCTCGCATGCAAGTAGCTCTAGTCGTAAACTCGTCTACGTCTAGTCTTCCAATCTGCATATGTGCAGCTGAACAAACATCCATCCGGGGCCATTAGAGGCAGCGTGTTCCCCAAAACCGACCTCTTGAGCCAGAGCAGGGCTTCAGTGGCGTTTCCTAGCTTGCCGCCGGTCTCCTTCAAGTCGAGGTCAACGAGGTCCTGGAGGAAGGGCATCGCGTCCTTGTTGCTTTCGAACTTCGCGCGGACTCTCGTCACATTGCCGCTGATGTCGCTCTTCACAGGGCCGAACGCCGTCCCGAGGAATCCTGAAGGAACCGGCGATGGTTATCTTGAGGGATTAAAGGGGTTAGGTGAAGAGGGGTAAGACTTCCAAATCGACCTAAGGCCACTTACCGACGAAATCAGCGATTCCCTGGCAGGCACGGAGGAACTGCTCCGTGGGGATCCGGCCCTCGTCGAGGTCGGGGAACATCCGGTCCTCGTGCGAGAAGTACGTCTCCGGAGCAGATCCTTCGGCGGCCATGGCTCGGGGCGGCGGGTGACTGCCTGAAAAAGGAGACGTCAGTGGGTAGAGGGTTCGGACCGCGGTCGATGCCCGGGTGATCGTCGGACGCAGCGGCTAAGACAAACACAAGGCGAAGGTTCCAGAAGAACGAAGGCGTATCCAGTCGTGTAGTCTCAATCTAATTTCAGAGAGCTTTAAGGGCACTTCCTTTGGTCACCAAATTGGCACTTTACGGGAATCAGGTACGCTGCTTAAATCACTTAAAATCTGTACTTTCGCGAGGGATATTTCGTCACCAATGACCTCGTCCACGACCTGTCTAGGTCTCTCTGTCTCTCGTCTCGCAGTCGTCTACTTCTAGTCTACGCGTAGCTGGACAGCTCTCCAAGAAGAATCACTCAGAAATCGGACCTTTCATCTTCACGACTAAAGCTGGGTACTATCAGATTTTGACCAACCGCTCCAATCTCTCTCCTTCCAATCCAACCTTCCAAGTAGTCAGATACCTAGAACATCTAGAACAGAACTATTCGGGCCCAGACAGAGATTAGACGCTCGGGTGTGCCCAAAGGAAGCTTCGAAGAATACGGAGCTCGGAGCAGGTCGAGAGTCCATTCCCGTCCAAGACTGGCGGCTAAGACAAACACGAGAGAGAGTGAAGGAACCAGTCCGACGGAGACGACGCGGTGAGTCACGCCGCCCTGTGGCCCTTCTTCTCCGCGGACCGTCTCGCCCGCCTCGAACTGAATGGTCGACCGAGCGGCCGAGGTTTACGGGAGACGCGCGAAAATTGCAATTTGAACGCGCGCCTTCCTACCGTACTGTCTGAGGCACCCGCCACTGGAATGGCTCGGTGGCAGAGGCTCTCTCGTCCAGCGAGCCCCGCGACGCCATTCGAAGTAGACGAGACGGGAGACGAGACGTCTTTTGCGACGGAATTGCTCCGTCTTCTGGATTCGCGATCGATTCTGGATTTCGACGTTTTTGTGTGCATTTTTGAAACCGTTTTTCTGCATCCTTCTGCGGTGGAACGGCGTAGCTCTGCTTGTGAAGAAGTTGCAAACCATTTCCGAATCAGTCTCCGCATAGTTCTCCTGTTCTCGCGACTAAACTTCGTCTCGTGTCTTCTTCCGCGACTCCTTTCCCCTGTTCCGCTCTCCTAACTTGTATCTTACTTCAGGTAGCGTTCAAGACCGACTTCGACCATGTACTGCCAACGTCTCGCTGTTCCTCTCGCCCGCACCCTCGTCCAGCGCTCGGCCGTCCGCTTCGAGAGCGCCCTCGTCTCGCGAAGCCTCCACACCACGGCTCCCCGCGCTGACATCGACTCGGCCGCCAAGTACATCGGAGCTGGAGCCGCCACCGTCGGAGTCGCTGGATCCGGAGCCGGTATTGGAAACGTCTTCGGCGCCCTCGTCATCGGATACGCCCGCAACCCCTCGCTCAAGCAGCAGCTCTTCTCCTACGCCATCCTGGGATTCGCTCTCTCCGAGGCCATGGGACTGTTCTGTTTGACTATGGGTTTCATGATCCTCTTCGCCCTCTAAACGTTCTAAACCGTAGGATTTGTTTAGCGTTATGGTGTTGTTTCGTGTGTCGTCGCGAGACGTCGCGTAGCGCCATTTCTGTAATATAAATAAAATAGTGCAACATAAAGGTTTTAGAAGTACTTTGTATCGTTTGGGAAGTGGGGAGGCTTCTTGGGGTTGAGTCTCGTGTTTCAGATACTAGGAGCTTCTGACTTTCTTTGGCATTGATGTCTTCGAATACCTGGAGGTTCTTGTGGATATTCTCGGAAGGGAGGCTGGACGTGTCTTGGTGCCGTCCCCAGAGTATGTCGCCTTTTATACTGTTTATCGCACGTTATATCCTTCTTCTTTGCTTGTAGGCTTCATTTCGCAACTAAAGGTCCTCGGAACTCGTCTTCACACATCTTCGCATTGTACAAGCTTAGGATATAAGAGGGCATTCGTTCCTGTTCCTCGTATCAATCTTCAGGACATGCATTCTGTCCCTCGGTTCTTCGTGGAACATGTTGCTCTCTGCTTGGATCGCCACAACCTCTGGACGACCAGTGCAAATCTCCTCCATGTGGAGTACAGTCTGCCTTGCAACCTACAAGAAGATCCATGCCTCTGTATGTGGATGAGGAAAACGGCAAGCTCTACGTTGCCGCCCAACCGCTCAAGTCTGAGGACCGCTACAGAGTCGTTCCTCTCGACTGTGGGATTCAAGTTCATCACTAACTTCCACATAGAACTAATCCCATTGGACTTTCAGAATTTCAGTTGAAATAGGATGTCAGGTGGCTAACTCATACGCGCGTAACATACGACAAAGACTTAAAACTAGTTGGTTGTCAATCCAAGTTAAGAGACCTAGGAGATTACTTTAGTTCCCTCTCCCCTCAAAGTAGATCTTTTAGCTTTCTTTTCCACGGGACACAAGGCAATGCTAGAGCACTCGGCGCATTCCCGAGGACAGCCACCAGCGATGACGACCCGGTTGACTACTGCGAACAGCTGCATGGAAGACGACTGCTGATGTATCTTGTAGACCTTTTGAAACCTTCCATAGAAGATGTCTGACTGTCCAGACTGTCTGCAGTCCATTCTTTGCGCATCTTGTCTTTGCAGCTTTCAGACTTTCTGGAATGTTCTGTAGACAGACTGTCTAGAATCTTGCAGTCGAGTGCGGTCATCATCCTCGGTGACCTAATGCAACATGAACCTTGTCTTCATATCTGTACATCATAGATTTATTCGCATTCTTTTTCTTTACAGTATTTCTTCGGTAGTGCAGCTGTGGGCTCCTTAGCTGACGTCCCTAGGGAGACACGGCGCAGGACGAGCTGCTGCCGACCAGATTCCACGAATTCACCCGGAAGATGACCCCGCCGCCCTCCTTGGGCGCCCGTTCTTCGAAGATATTTACAAGCGAGCGGACAGTGGATTCGCCGTCCGAGGAGCTGTCCGTCATGCAGTCGTCCTGCAATGGGATTACGGTATCCCACAACTCCTCCTCCGAGGCTTACCGTTCCGAGCGGGATAGGGACGGACTTGGCGAGGGTATGAGGCAGGCTCTGGTTGCATCGGCGCTCGTAGTCCTCGCGCTGCTGACGGACGTGGCCCTCGGCCAGACGGAACCCGTCGCGAGGGCTCCGGACCGTCGCCGGGGGTTCGGGGACCTCGTCGGCTCGGAAGACGGCGCTGTGTCTGTTGCTGCTCGCCTCGAGCATGCCGTTGAACGTGGCCAGTTGCTCCATGAAGCCCTTGTTAGGCGTGATGATGCCCCTTTTCCGCTTGACGAAGGCCAGCGCCTCCTGGAGCGACCAGCCATACTCCTTCATCGCATAGGCGATTACGGTAGACGAGGAACGCGAGATGCCCTTCTTGCAGTGGACGAGGACTGCCTTCCGCTGCTCCCTTAAACGCTCTGTCCAAGTGCTGTGGGACGGCGGACTCACTTGGCCTCCTTGATGAAGTCGTAGGTGCGGTGCCAGTGGCGCAGCAGCTCCGTCGACTCCTCGTCCGTCACCCAGATCTTCATGTACTGGAAGTGCGCCGGGAAGAAGTTGTCCACCTCCTTCGTCACGTTCACGATGTAGCCGACGCTGAAGTAGGCGAGTTCCATGGAGGAGGGGGCGGGTGACTCACTTGTTGCTCTTGAGCTCCTCCCAATTGGATGCGTTCCACTCGGTGCCCAAGTAGAGATAGGGGAAGATCTGCGAGGGCCGGTCCAGCTGGCCCAGGATGACGAGCACCTCCCGGTCGATGAGCTGCTTGTGCTCGACGAGCTGGCCTCGGAGCGCGGGCACCTCCTCCAGTCGTTGGCGGATGTCCTTGCTGGTCACGTCGTCCAGGTCCGCGCTCTGCATGATCTGCCGCAGGTGGTGGCGGATGAGCTTCTCGGTGCAGAGGCCCCCGGAAGGGGGAGATGAGGGAAGCGCTTCGAGACCCACAGAGAGGTCCGCGCGGAGATCTGTGGCTTCGCCGGCGTCCAGGATGGAGTAGTGCCTGGAGGAGGTGCTGATGAGATCCTAACCCCCTTCCCACTCACCACATGGAGCAGAATTGGTCCCTGGAGGGCTTGTGCGTCCTGTAGTAGTGGATCCAGTTGTTGGACGAGATCTTGAGGTTCCTTATCCGGTCGAGTTCCTCAAGAAGTCACGTGCAGAGGCAAGATTCATCACACAGCCAAGTACCTTGTGGAGACACTGGAAGACGGACCACATCGCCTGGACGGAGACGGGCTTGAAGAGGTGGAGCACGGCCTCGGAGTCGACGCGGATGCCTCCGTCGCCATCTACTTGGATCCTGGTCGACGACCAGAGGGGCACGACGAGGCCGATGGAGGTGTCCAAGGACTCCGAGAAGTCCACCCCTAGGAGGAGGACGTCGCGCGTCGCCGACGTCACCACCGCCAAGTAGCGTAAATGTCTGTCGGACGCTTGGAGTCGCACCGCCATGGAGAGGGTGTCTTGGGGCCGGACGAGGTGCAGCATCGCCTGCAGGTGCTCCTCGATCTCGGCTGCAAAGATGATCATGAAGGAGGAGAAGATCAAGGGAGGAGATCGGGGAGTGGAAGCCTTCATGGCTCTAAGTAGTGTCTAGGAGCGGTTGACTGGCGTGACTAACACAGACTCTAGTAGACGAGCCTCGACTCTTGGGATCTCGGGTCGAATCATCGCGATCTGAAGGCTGGTTAGTCACCAGGACTACTCACTTCCATGGGATGAGTGGGGGACGAGCGAATGGTCGGAGTGGGAGAGGACGACGGCGGCGCCTTTCACGGTGAAGTAGAACTCGCTGAGGCTCCGGAAGCTCCCGGGGCGCGGTGACGACGACTCCGGCGCGTCGCCATCCTGGAACAGGTGAGTAAGAGGCGGGGACACTTCACAGAAACGATCTGAGCACGAGGGAGTCGTTCATGAGAAGATCCAAAAAGGTTTAGGTGTTCCAGGAAGCAGGTTTTGCCCTCGATGAAGATCTTCGCCTAAGTCTTTGGATGCGCTGGAAAAGATCTCGAGTTGAGCGGTCTAAGAAACAGGAAATGAGCGCTCTACAATGGATTTAGGCGGACTTTTATGCTTTATACTCGTCTTTAATGGGGTCTCAGATCTTTAAAGCTTGCTTTTAACGTCGCCAGTCATATGTCATTCCTCCAACTGAATCAAACGATCGAAGTTCTCTCCCTTCTCATATCCTTCCTGACCGATATACCGATATCTCCAAAAACGGGTGACTAAATTCGGCATACTCACGCAGCTGATGATTTTCAATTTAAAAGCTCAAATAAAGAAAAGTTTTGGCGCCTTTATATACAAAAAAGGTTAGCACTTGTCCCAGTTGACCTACAGAAACGTCCATATAAAAGCCACATCGCTTTAGACGTCTCAGAATCCAGGCCTGGTGGACCGTCGCCGACCTGGCGACCCCTCTGGGTCCTACCTTCCGAAAATTCGGCCTCGACCAGGAAATTTTTTTGCAAGTGGAATTATTACGACGAACCATGGTGTACTGGATGGGCCCTACCCTCCGAAAAAATAGCCGATTTGGTGACCCCTTCCCCAGGCCTGTCAGAAGCGTCCGTCTGCGCCTATAAAACAACAGTCTGGAGTTGCAGTTTGTCTATCTGGCAACTGCAGACAGCAAAAAGCTATCTATCTAGACGTCTGCGGCATAAAAGTCTGGTTTAGAAGTAGACCGTCGAGCCTTTCTTTTGTCATATTTCATGTTCCTCTTTCCGGCCGATCTTTCCATGAAAACGAACGCCTTCTTGACGTCACAGACGTCGCTTTATTCCTGTAAAAGTCCGCTTTTGTCTGTTGATTTCATATTTTAAGCTTCTAGGCCGGCCACTACAGGACATGGCCAGAAAGGCGAAGCTTCCGAGAAACTGCACAAAACTTCAAAACGAGACAGTCTGCAATTCCAGTCTGTCTAGCGCCTATTCAGACGTCTGTCTCCTCCATTCAATCCACAACAAGACCCACTGTGTGCTCACGGTGGAAACGAATAAACGCACCAAATCGATGCGCTCGTCGAGAAGGTCGGCCTCGGACGGCGTCGGCGAGCGCTGCACGGTCACGAGCGCCATGGTCCCGGCCCTGGACTTGACGTCCCGGAGAAGAAGAGTCTGCAAAGGACGCGTGAGGCTCGTCTCCCGATTTCGCGAAAACAAAAACAACCCGCGGCGTCCCCCGGTCAGGCGGGACTCGCCCACCGAACTGCGTGTGTGGGGGCTCTCGGGGCTCTGTCGCATCCGCGGCGCGACGACGGCGACAGGACGCGCGTGGGGCGCCGGAGAGTCCGACTGACCGATGAGGTTCGGGGAGGTAATTGAGCGCTCCCGGAGAGGGACGCTTCTTGTGGGAGACCAGTTCTGAATCACGCCCGCGGGTCGAGTCTGATTCAGGTCGGTTGGAGACGATCGATTCGGGCGAAAGGGCGTCCACCGGAGAGCGCTCTGATGCGCGAGGGCGCCTGGGTAAGTGGGTGGGAATTTGCAACTTTAAAAAGTGAGGATTCAAATAAGAGAAGGTGCTAGAGGGAGTGAACAGTAGCCGAGAGGGAAGTCATAGTCGACTTAGACTGATGATCTGTGTCTTTTGGTCCTTTCTCCTTTGATAAGCTATCACGGTCAGTCCGTACCAGCCAGCGAGGCGCTTTGCCAACAGGCTGGTTTGTCTAAAACCTGTATAGGCGTCACAACAACTAACACTGCTTAGTTTCTCGCGATGACTCTTCGAAGACTAAGGGGAGGAGTGTCCCAAGTGTTCATCAACTCATGAGCTGACACTTTGCAGGCAGGTAGAGCTCTAAGAAGGATTAACAGAGGAAAGTACTCTGTAATATAATCTCAATTCCTGTGGAAAGAGGTAGGTACCTGGTCATCCACCCGGAGCCATCCAGTCTCTTTTTATCTGTATGAGTTCGCCTATTAGCCTGAGAATGGTAGAATCTGCTCTAGAAGACGATGCATCTGAGATGAAGGGTATCGACGAGGACCCTCGGACGATTGGCACCCAAAGCAATGCGACTTACAAGTGGAATGCTAGTAGCATCTCGTTTTTCCGAGTTACTTCATCCACAATGTCTATGGCAATAGCGCCGGTCCGAAGCCTAGCCTGATTCCGAAGCGCGCTTCTTTTGTAGGAAAACATCAGGAGTGCTGCCAGGCCTAAGCCGAGCGTAAGTGTGTGAAGAACCTGCGTAAGCCCAAAGGGCGGCCATTCTGCAGGGCGTAACAGTCGACCTAGAATGATAATCTGTGCTGTTTTTGCCACTTTGTCCTTGATAAGATATCATGATTAGTCCATTCCAGCCAGAAAGGCGCCTCTCTTTACCCACAGTACATCCGCTCCATGACAGTTACAGATCTGAAACCTGATGGTAGCAGAAGCTTAGTAGCCTTCTTAAATCGTACAAATTCTTTCAATAGCAACTTAAAGCAAACAAGAACAAATAGCTAATAACAAACATAATAACATAACCCACGAGATAATCACAAAATGCATTCAGCGCCTCTCTTTGCGAGCCTCTGCTCTAGCCTCCGAGAATGATCCACATCCCGATGAAACGAAGGGAACGCGTAGAACGCTGTCACCAGAAGACCGGTCACGAAGCCGGCGATGTGAATCTCGTGGGAGGCGTCATCGTCGGAAACCATGCAGAAGTAGATCGCGATGCAGTTTACCGTAACGAGAGAAACGAGGATGCAGTAAAAGATGGCGCATGCGAAAGAGTCGGTTTTCTCGACGAACAGGAAGACGATGGAATGGTGCGGGATACCACCCACAACGGTGCCAAGACACGCAGTGACGAGGCCCGAGGAGCCCTTGGCCGGGACGCTGGGCTCCTCGGAGATCAACAAGTGGGCCGATCCGCCTGGAACGGGGCGATACTTCAGTTTTGGCTCCCGATGAAGCGCAGTCTTACCGAGGACAGTCGCGACGAGCATGATGGAGCTATACTCATCGGCGCTGGGACGCTTCCATGCGATGTCCTCGATCCACTCCAGCAGGTAGGAGCGTAAGACGATTTCGTGCGCAGTCGGTTTGTGGCCGAAGAAGTAGCGAGGACCGCCGAGACGGGCTATGTCGATGGCCAGAAAGACCATGTACCATCTTAGGTTGTCGTGCAGGTGGTCGATGCTGCAAAAGACTGTCAGAACGGGACAACTCTGAGCGCCAGCCGTATAGAAGTATCGCAAGGAAACGTTCTCAAGTGGTTTTTTTTTCGGATCGAGGCGGGAGTTGGTGGATTTCTGTAGCCTCAGAAAACGAAGTAGTGGAATAGGGAACTGTCACATGACGATCTGTGGAACCGAAACGGGTTCTAGGATGTGAGGATTCTGACCCTTGATGAATACTATCGAACACCCTCACACCATCTGCATATACATTGTCATGTACATAGTGGGGTACGGTTACCGTACTCCATTCTACTACTGTGTTCTTTGAGGCTACAGCGAACCGGCACGTGCGGCTATGTGCGTTCTGATCAACGCGCCAAAATACATAAGATCCACTAGCTCCCGCCGCGATCTGAGAATGTTCTCAGCTGAGGATCAAGCGATGCCTCACAAGGGGACATCAAACGTCCAAAACGTTTTCAGTTGAAGATCAGTACTGCTCAAATTTCTCTTCTCAAAGATAAAACCCAAAAACGCTTTCATAAACATTTCTGAATCCTCGGTCCCCCCGGCGTCGTTGCGACACCGCGTTATCAGTTAAAAGGCACGTAATAAGGCGCGTAAGGCTAAACGTACCCGCTGTGTTCGATCACGTAGCTCAGCAGGGTGTAGAGTCGTGGAGCCGATTTTGAGCTTAGGGCGAGTCTTGAAGGAGAGCGCGAAGACCTCTTGCAGCTTTGGACGATCGCCTTAAGTGGACATGAGGAGCACCCCGAGGCGACCATCGCTCACCGATAAGAGAAAGACGACGCTGACGACGCCGTAGTTCCCAGCCTCGTGGAGAGCCTCCGAGGAGGACAGAGATCTTCCAGGATCTGTGATAATTAGATAGAGACGAACCTCTTCCAGGAGCAAGCACAAGGCCAGCTCTGCGCCTACATTGGCCCAGGTGACTCGGCTGCCCGAAGACATAGTGAGAAGAGAAGAAGAACTGACTGCGACGGGGCTATAAGTAGGGCCGTCGGCACTGATAAGGTAACCATGTTTGTCACCGTTTGGCATGGTCGCCACGGGACCACTCAAGCAGCCACCGATGCGTCTGATGCGTCACACCACGTTTGGAACTAGTGTTCGCCAAGGAGTGAGGAAGGGCGAAGCTAGGAGGGAGCCGGAGGACTCGATATCATGGTCTTGCAACCTCCAACCTGGCTTTGGTTTCTTGTTCCGATGGGATTAGCTCATGGTTGGATTCTCCTTCTATTTACCTTACGGTCACATTTGGCTGTGAGTTTTCTGCTTGTCAGTGCTTTTGTCAGCTCTGCGCCTACATTGGCCCAGGTGACTCGGCTGCCCGAAGACATCGTGAGGAGAGAAGAAGAACTGACTGCGACGGGCCTATAAGTAGAGCCGACGGCACTGATACACTTGATGTTTGTCACGACAGGGCCACTCAAGAAGCCGCCGATGCGTCACACCATGTGGGACCTTGCAGCAGTATTTCTCTTATGACATCTCATGCTCTGGAATGCCCGGGTGACCGCCACAAGCGTATCTCATACAGTTCTTAGAGGATAAATATGAACATAACATGAAATCAGCGATGGAGTAGTAGTTGTTTCTTTTGGGTGCAAAAAAAATTTCAAAAAAAGCATCTTCTGTTTTAGAAACACCTTCCTCCATCTCTGGGATGATCATTATAATAATATATCTAGTATCGTGTAAGTTCCGTAGGTCTTCTTACTTCACGGAGCACGGGAAGCACGTAACTCTTCTGGGAGCTCTTCCGTCGTAGCACGAAATGTCCGATGGCCATAAGTAAGAGAATTACCACTGCGATTTTGATCTGCCTGTTGGGGATCGCTTGCATAAGAAATCCGGCAACATATCCGCTGATGTGGATTTCGTGCGAAACGCCCTTTTTGGATTTCGGGATGTAAAAAAAGACGTAAATCAAGAGGAACGCCACAAAAATGAGCGAAAGCAGAACGGCAGTTAGGATCGCGGAGGGTTGGCTGTCAATGAAGTTGGTAATCAAGGCGTCGATCCAAAGGACCGCGGCATCTACGACAACGATGCCGAAGTAGGCGGTGACGAGACCCGACGAACCCATAGCCGGTGTTTTGGGGTCCTTCGACAAAAGTAGATGAGCTGCACCACCTGAAAAATAGTGATAAGCGCAGACAGCGGAAAAGTAATTTGAAAAACTAAAGAACTTCATCACATGATGGTTCATCACATAAGGTTTCATCACGCGGCATAAGACTAGGGAACAAAACATCGACGCCCGGTCACTCGACCGAAAGACGAGAAAAGTAATCTACGCACAATGTCAAAATGCTCCAGTTCTGATGTTCCTGATTTTAGCACTAGAGTCAGAAATATGTATACTTAGGACTTACCCAGAAGTGCTGACATCATCATCAACAACAGATATTCAAATATTCCGTTGAGTGAGAGATTTTCTGTCAAAGGTCGAAGTTTGATTTTCTTATGGATGCAGAAGGCTGCCTTTTGGAAAAAATCAAGAAGCAGTACAATAAAGCATCCGCCGATGTTCATGAGAAGATGTTGAAACCTGCAAATGGATGGTTTAAAACAACTAGGTACAGGCTTGTGATAGAGCGGATAGAGGCGCTAGCTCTTTTGCCCCGGTGCCCCTTCAAGCACTTTCCCCTCTGCATGGTGAACCCATGACAAAGTTGAACTCAAAATTTACTGTAACCAAAAGTTTAATTCGAACGATTCAACAACAAAGTTAACAAAATGAGATCTGGATCGATCAAACACTTTCCATATCTTCTCCTTCTTCTTCGAAATCACTCTCCTCATCTTTCGGATCAGGCCTTTCGACTCGACTCCAAAAAGTCGAGCCAGTTCGAGTCGAAGTTGAGTCGAATCGAAGGCCAACCCCAGTGGGAAACGATCAAATAACGAACCCAGTGTGGTCGAACACATAAGTCACCACAGGATAGCCGAATGTAAGAGATCTGCTGGAAAGCTCCAACTTTAGAACATTATTTGACTTTGTAAGTTGGACGATAACCTTAAAGTAATGCTGCAACATTCATTAATGGGAGGAACTCTTACAGCTATAAAAAAACGAAGGCCATTAAGTAGAGAACCGAATCGACGAATCGCAATGCATCTGGGTCGACTGGCGTTCTTATCGACCAATGAATCGTACTATTTGATGAGCAACAATTACATACGATACCGAGAGAACACCAGTTAACGTTCCACGCCCAAAGAGGCATCGTGACAATGAATTGTGGCTACAGGTGTCTACAATCTTTCTTTCTCCTTTTTTGCTTCTTTCTCTGCTTTCTTTCTCGCTATTGCGCAATAGAACCATCTCGATCCAAGGAGAGGGACTGTGGTTCCATGAATCACACGAATTGAACACTGATAAGAAAGATTACGGTCGTTCGTCGTCATTACGAAAGTCGACCTGGGCTACACCGGTCAATATTTCTCTTGATGACCCCCGAAAACGTTTGGTTTTTGCTGCATTTTGCTTTGCAAATTTACTTCAAATTGACGCCTACAGTACATGACGCCTCGCGGATGGAAACTTAATTAGCTGAGCATCAGGAATGGCAGAAAGCCTAAGCCGAAAGAGGTTCGCTGAAGCCAAGTGCAGAAGTTAGTGCTCGCAATGCCGAAGCTGAGTGAAGAAAAGCATTCGGCGTCGTGTCCGGTCGCCTATTTGTCCAGTGGGAACAACATTTCATTTCGCATTTTTCGTGTTTGTTCTTCTATGGTTTTTCATCCTTCGTTACCACCAAGAAAAATGGGTGTACTGTAATTGTAGAAATATTCCACAGCGTTCGCTACTATAAAAGTCCCAATTGGAGGCCAAAATTTGAGAATGCGCCCGTGCCTTATTGCTGTATGACTGTAGTATGACAAAAGTGAAATCAACGAAGAAATCATTATTGTTTATCAACGTGTCAAGTAGTTCGCAGAGAGCAGTAAAAATGAGTCACGCGAGAGAAGTTAACGACCGGAATAAAGAAATGGTGCTATTTGTCATCACCGGCCTAAGACAACAAGATGCGGGCGATTTGGATCTCGAAGAGGTAAGAGTCGGTGGCGGAGTCGATGCCGATGTACACGCTGCACCACGAGGAGTCGGGAAAGGATTGGACGTCGAGGTGTGCCTGGGGGACCGCTCGGAAGTTCACCTGAAGAAGGAGTTGGGCAGTTCGGACACAGGGAGTGGAGAGAATGAAGGGAGGGCGCTTCTAACCTTGATGACGGTGACGACCCAGTCCGCGACGCCGAGCACCTCGTGGATGGCGTCGGCGACGACTTGGGGCTCCGGCGAGGTGAGCGCCTTCAGCGTCGCCAGCTGCTCGAGGCTCGGCATCGCGCAGAACGGGATGCAGTAGGTGATCCGAGGGTCTTTGTTGAGACACGCGTTGTCTGAAGGAGATTACGGTAGAGGGAATGGGTAAGAGGCGTGACCACGGTGTTTGGGTGTTCTTAGGTTGTGTCTCTCACGATAAGCCTGTTTGCTACTGTGGCTAGATAGGCCTCTCATATGGTTACACCTCTGATAGTGGATCTATCTTGTGGTTCTGAGTTCTCCGAAGGTTTGACACCTTGGAAGCCTTGGAACGACCCGAGGTTTGGGAAACCGAAACTCTTGATAGTCATGACTTAAGACTCAAAACGAGCTTTCTTCCAATATCTTCTTGGATTAGGCCACGATTCTATCCCACTTCAATTCTATCCCGACTCACTGTGCGTCGCGTTGGCGCTCTCCCGACGCGTCACCAGAGTCGCCTCTCGGGAGAGGTGGATGTGGTAGTCGACTTCGAGCTTTGTCCCGTCGGCGCTCCCTTGGAGGCAGAAGTTAGGTCCCACTGGAGGGACTCCTGCAGTGGCCCAGCCCTCGAGGCCATGACCCGTGGTGGTGAGCCAAGAAGGCGGTGGGCTCTTGCGGCTACATGGCGCTGCAAGGAGGTGGAGGAGGACGCTTAAGACGATACTCACCGACGTCGCCGTGGACGGTCGCCAAGAGGAGGAGAAGCAGGCAAGCGAGCATCGGAGAGGCGAAGAAGACGAACTAATCGATCTTTCCCGGCGGAGAAGGTCTTATCTTTATAGGGGCGATCTTCTTTTCTAGCTTCTTGTCACCTGTCACGTGATGACCTGGGTTCACTAAGCGTTGGATCGTGAAAGTACTTTACGAAGTCAGTTCAGCATAGCATCGGTTCCACGCATTGCTTAGATCCATATAAGCATCCTTGAATCAGCCAAGGACAATCGACCCCCTTGCTTCACCATGTCCCGACCTCACGTCGACACAACCTTGATCAAGCTGGCCTTGGACATGGCGCTTAAGGACCACGAGATGTGTCCGACTGAAAAACTCCGAGAGTGTGGGCTCTGTGGTAGAGCAGCCTACTACACTGATGAGCGCCAGGAACGACTGCGGGCTATGGTGTCCCCGATCCACCTGTTTGAGGGCCACTTCGGACCCGTCTTCGACATCCGGAAGAACGCCCACAAGATCGTCTTCGACGCCTACGGATGGGTGGACGACGAGAAGACACTGAAGGGGGCCGCGACCGCCGAGACGCTCTTCTACGTCATCAGGAACAACTTGTGCGAGTCGCGGCGCGGAGGGGCGAAGCGCGACCTCTACAACGCCCTCTCGCCCGAGGAGCAGCAGAAGTTCAGAGAGGCGGCGAGCAAGGATCCGTTCCTCTGGGTCAACTGGAAGGTCATCAGCAACCACTTCTTCGCCTTCGACTGTCCGAAGTTCCAGAAGTACCTCCGAGTGTGTATCGGCAAGCGGTCGGTGGACACCTTCTCCGACCTTCTGGACAGTGTCAAGGAGCCGACCCCGGACGGCGCGCGAAGACTCCTGCCACTCCTGAAGAAGTGGGGCGTCAAGGAAGGCGACGTCTTCTACTCGTGCCTGCGCTACTACATAGGGATATTCTCCGGAGAACTGAAACCAGGCCATTATCTGTGACTCCGAGCTCTGAAGTGGTCACTCTCTTGTTCATTTGATGAGATGTGGGTGAATAAATGACTTTATTGCAGTTCCGCGTCCGCAAGGCTGACTTCCTTTTGGCACTCGACTTCGGGCGCTAGTCGAGAATCACCGTCCCCCAGCCGTCTTATTCCGGGGATAGTGATTGTTCCAGGGGGGACGGGCATAATCGATTAGCGCCCGACTTCGACGTGAACGAGTTCGAGCCGAGTTCTTCTGTGCAGCTCACTTTGTTCCCTCGCTGGGTAGGTCCCTTCTGCACGTTATCATTTTGTATCGTACCGTAACAGCTCTGTGTGAGATAGATTATCAGTCACACTTTCTCGCATCGCTCATGGCCTGGAAACCGGCATCTATCCTTGCGCTCGTAGCTTTAGATCATTGATTGCGAACCACGACATGGATTCGGTGCCCTTGAAATTCGTGGAAAGCGTTTGTCTTCTCTCGGATTGTTGGAGCATCCGAAGCGGTAGGAGTCTATCCAAGTGGGGGAAAGTCTTCGATGCGACCAGCGAGAAGATCCACACTCTGTGCGTACTTGGGGATGGGTACACCAGGAAGATCTACGCTGCGGCTAAACCACTCTTGTGCGATGACTACCTGGGAGCCGTGCCTCTCGACAGTGTGAATCGGAAGTTCATTACTAACTTCTGCATAAAATTGTACGAATATGATTTGCCTAGCAGCTTCAAGGAGATCACTCCGGATCAAATCGAGAAGCTCGTTCGTTTCATCAAGCCCACGACAGAAGGAAGACCTCCACTGCGCTACAAACGTGACTCCAGCAACTATATGTCTTTGATAGACTTCACCTGGATCGGCAGAGAACTCCTCTCCATGCGACTGCCTGTGGATTCCGTGGCTCTGTGGATCGACGGGGAGGAATTCCAGGCTGCTGTGGAGAAGTTCCTTAAAAGTGCAGGGCCCCTTTACAACATAAGCATCTGGCACACACGCTCGCCCTTGAAGCAGAACACATTGGATGCGATGATAGAAAAGTTCATCCCAGTGGACGGCAGCAGCTTTTGTTTGAGTGCAGAGAATCATCTTACACGAGACCAGCTGGAGAAGCTCGTCCTGAAGTGCGAGATGTCAAAAAAGAAAGTCGAGATCGAGATGTGTCCGAAGGGTTTCACGGACAGCTCGAAAGTGACGGACTTCTTCGACTTCAACAAGTACAACTACAAGTACGAGTACTCGACGAACAACCTTGAAGAAGAGGAAATCAGAGCCGTTCGAGAGGGAGCAAATCTGGAGGTGCGTGCAGGGCATTCTCGTTTTGGTCGTAATCGTTTGGTTTTGAAGTGGTGTGATTTCGTTCCACAAGAACATGCCTGAGATGGCTTCTCACAGGTTCTGTATAGTTAAATTTACACCATATTTCTATCGAATAAACAAATTGTGCCCTGAATTGTTCCATCGACTATGGCGTCCAAAGATGCCCTGAATCAGGGTGGACCCACTAGAGCGATTCCCACCTTCATTTGCACTTTTTCACACTAAATAGTTTGTAATCAGTGATGGGAAGCGGGCCGACCGGTTTCTGCAATGTCAGCAGTTTCCGTTGTGATAATATCCACCCCTTTGTCACATTTTGTTCTTCTCTAGTTCGAAAGGGGGCAACACTAGAATGGGCCCCGAGGCACACACCTTAGCGGCGTCAAATAGCCGCCTTTATGCCGTGGATTCGCTAAGGATCGGGTGGAGTTCTGGGCTGTGCGTTCCCATCAAGGGATACCCAAGAAGAGAATACAAACAAACACGAGAAACAGGCCAGAGGCACGTTTGTAATCGGGATTGAGAAATAGCACTAAACTCTTATCACGAAGAAGCCACAGAGAAAGCAAACACTGGCGCGATAAGGAGCACGGAGGGATTCCTCCTCGTCACTTCCGATTTCCTATCATTTATGGGCGAGCTCCTTCACTGGCGGTGAATATTACCGACAGCGAGCTATTTCATAGGCGGTGAATGACACTGTTGGGGACATCGAGTATATGGAAGAGCCAAGCGTCGAGTGGCCATCACTGGTTCTGACCGCTTTCTTCCCTATGCTTCTTCCACTGGTCCAAGACGCACTTGATACACTGATAGCAGGAAATTCACATTTTAGGTCGTTGTCATGACTGGCGGAGTTTTTCAATAGATCAGCACTTTCTGGCCATTTGAGAAGGCGATTCTGTCCCTTCTGCGACGCGATGCATAAGGAATGCATTTTCTCGACATTTATATGGCTCAATTTGTTTCCGAATTTGCACAAACTTTGCGAGATGCCCAATCACTCATTGAGAAAAGCCTCATGCAGTTCGCGTTGGACCTTCATCTCCCAGGGTGCGACCCCTGCGCGCAAGCAGCTCAACTCCCTGTCCTGCTTCAGCACAGGATAATGGTTCTAGTAGACTCGATACACGTGTTCGAGTCCTCCTTCGGACCCGTGTTCGACCTCCGGAAGAACGCCCACAAGATAGTCTTAGAGCACAGCGGGCGGATCGATGCAGAGGAGACCATAAAGGGTGCTGAAAACGTCGCCCTACTCATCCACGTCGTAAGACACGACCTGAACATCGACAGTCACGGTCTCTACAATGGCCTCTCCCTCAAACACAAACAAATTCGAGTTTCAAGAAGCGACGGAAAGGGACGACATCCTCTGGATCAACTGAACGATCCTCATCGGCTGCACCTTCTACGCAGACTGTCCCGCCTTCCAGAAATGCGTCCAGCTCTCCGCCTTCGAAGGGTCCCTTTGGGCGCTCTCCAACCTCGGGCAACATTGAGGACCCGACGCCGGAAGACGCTCGTCGGCTCGTGGAACTCCTGGAGGAGTGGTGCCACAAGGAGGAGATCTACTCAATCTTGCACGCCTTCATTGGATCTCCTCAAGGTAGAGAAGCATTGAAAATAAACGCTGAAAATCTATTATGCATCCATCGCCAAGGACAATATGATCAGCGGACTCAAGAAGGTCTTATAGACGCATAGACAGACAAACAGACCAGATCCTTACGTTCCTTCAAATGAACAGACAGACACGCTTGCACGGTGGGGATCGCAGACAGACTGTAATTATAGACAGACAGTCTGAGATACGGTAGTTTGATGATTCCGAAGTACCGCGAGAAAAGAAAGAAGAAGATCACAGCTTTATTCATCCACTCATCAGGAGAATCACACCATGAAGACATCCGACAGTCGCGGTTCGTTGGCCGAGCCGAGTTTCCGGTCTCCTTCTTCATTGTATCCGGGACGCCCACAAGCTTTGCACAGGATGATGCAAATAACACAGACCACGGCCAGACTCAGGTAGCCTCCTAGGGACATTATGTGGCTGACGCACACATGACCTGAGCCGATAGGGGCCCCGGAAGCCGAAGGGTCGAAGAGCACGGCAGTACACATCGTCCCGGCCAGTGGTAAACACAGAGTGAGAAGCGAACTCGAGGCCATTCAAGAGCCAGATGTGAGACATAAGCGATCGACGATGGGCACTTATAGATGTCCCGCAGACGATGAAACATGGACAAGCCCATTTATAAATAAATCACTGATACAACAAAAAACGAAGAAAAGCAAATTTACCGTTTTGGACCTTATACATCAAACAATTGAGGCGATCTAGCCAGCTGACTATAAATCAAGAATGCAGCGCTCCAGTAGAGTTTAGCTGCATCCCGTCACAACTATAGTCGTGGTTGGATCAGTTGGTTCCTTATCTAGGAGATAGGAACCGCACTTTAACCTCAGCAACCCGAAGCCTTCAGCTCGCCGGAATCATCCGTCTTGAGCAACGTTAGCGTTGTGAAGTTCTCCGCAACGGTGGGATGGATTCCAATAAGGCGGTCGAAGTCCGCTTTCTTGCCACCCAGTTTCAAGGCAATCGCAAATCCTTGAGTGATTTCACCAGAGTTCGGACTGAGGATGTGGTAGCCCAGCACACGGTCCTAGAAAGTTGCTCGTCATTTGCAAGAATCGACATGGCACACTTACGTCTTCCGTCTTGAGGCAGATCAACTTGCAATAGCAATGTGCGGTGTCCATGCGTTCAGGAACGGCGAACTCCAGCGGGACGAAGACATTGTGGTAGATGTTCAGGTTCTCCTTCCCGAAGCGCTTAATCGCATCTTCTTCAGAAATACCGCAGCATCCGTACTCGAGTGGTGTGAAGACGGTCGTCGGGATCTTGTCGTACTCGGTCATCTCCATATTGCCAGTGAAGAGGCGACGCATCAGCACTCTGCCCGCTTGAATGGCGACGGGAGTGAGTTCAGGACAGCCGTCGAGCACGTCTCCGATGGCGTACACGTAAGGATTCGTCTCACTCTGTTCGTGGCGGCCTATAATCTTTCCGGATTTTGAGCGCTTGACTCCGGCGAGGTCAAAGCCGCAATCTTCGGTGACCGCATCACGACCGATGGCGATGAGAACCTGAAGAGAAGCGTTATAACTCAAGAAGCATAAGATAGCAACTACCGTATCGTATTCCTCAAAGAAGCGCTCCTTCTCGCCATTTTCTAGCGTACGTTCGGAAGTCACCTTCACCCGGCCAGGCTTACTGTCGGTAGGAGCAGCGATCTGCTCGAATTTGACTGGGACCCCACTAAACCATGCGATGAAGCCAAGAATTCCATTAGAATCCTTACCTTTCAAATCGGATTCCCTTCTCGATCATGTGTTTTCGAATCTTTTCGGCGATATCCTGGTCAAATCCGCGCAAAAGGATGGACCTCACCATGACCTAATCAAATAGTTGTTGTAGGTTAAGCATTTGTGAGGAATAGCTTACCGTGACATCCAAACCAATTCCATGGAGGAATCCTGCGCACTCAAGCGAAACATAGGAAGCTCCGATGCACAGGGTCTTGCCCGGGTTGTACGGGAGGGTGAAGAGGTCGTCGCTGGTGATGCAGTATTCCCTCGCTCCTTCGACCTCGGGGTATCGGGGACGCAATCCAGTAGCTACCAGAAACCGATCGGCGGTGATCTTCTGGATCTTTCCCTTCTTGTTCTTGGCCGAAATCTCGTGGTGTCCAGTGAAGGTACCGTAGGAATTGATGTAAGTCACGGACTTCTCACGGAGCTGCACGCGATAGCCCCAATTCAGGGAGGCAATGTAATCTTGGATGCCATCCCTCATGCGATTCCAGCTGTGCGTGACCTGGCCTTCCGGGATGTTCCAGCCAAAACGCTTCGCGTCCTCTGAAATTTGAATCCATGCAACTACCACAGCGATCTAAACCAACTTATTGCTTCTCCCAAAAGGGCAGCCTGGTGCATCAGCTTCTTAGGAATGCAGCCGACGTTAACACAGGTTCCTCCTAATCCCCAGGTAGAGCCTTGAGGGCTTGGCTTCACGAAATCCAGGCATGCCACCTTCTTGCCAAGGCGAGCAGCTTCTTTCGCGGCGGCCAATCCACCTGAGCCTCCACCAATGACGACGAGATCATACTCGTGGGGCTCCATCCAAGACGCCAAACGGCCGCTTTCTTTGATGGCGTTGAAGTCGTCGAGGCCACCGACACAGTCTCCCTTTACGAAGAAGAGGGGAAGCGACTTCCGGCCAGTGATTTCCAGAATCCGATTTGCCTGATTCGCATCAGTGACGGAAACCACTCCAATGTTGTCCTTCTCCGTTAGTGCTTCAATGGATGGGACCACCTGGAAAAGCAGTTGTTAAGGAAGTCGAAAGCACTCGCAAAGGCTTACCTTAGATTGTTGTACATCGTTGGCGCCAAATACAGCGCAAATCGTCTTCTCGGTAGCTAACTTGAAGACATCGGCGGCAGATATACCGCCATTTACTGGAATGGGCGGCATATCCGCAGAGCTTCCTGTCCGCGAAATGGACAGTCCTTCCAATCCGCTTCCGACTTGATGATTAGAGGTAGAGCCAGCGGTACGGCAACCTCCAAGAGTGGTCACCGAGCTCTTTACCTAAATCAAAAACTGTGTAAGCGGTCAGTGGAATGATATGCCATAGATTAACAGTGAACTACTACTAAGCATGGCAAGCACTCGCTGTTAATAGAACGCTTAAGATGAAATAAATAAACCACGGACAGAACAGAGCTTGTGAACGAAGCGATAGTGACGAGTGGCAGACGAATTTGCACGCAGTTGATGCCTACTCACAGAGCCGGCGAGATTCCATGTTGCCTTGATCAAAAATTCGCACTGGGGAGCAAATACGCGAACCAATCCCGCCATTTAGCAAAACTTGCGGTCAATGAGCGCAGCCCGCATTCGTCAAAACCCAGTCAAAGATCTCAAGATCTGAAACTGAGTCAGATTACAGCTTCCAATTCGACACTATGCGCGGAACTGAACACGGAATACCACACATGGAGGGTGACATAAGATGGTGCAAAAGGACTCACTAGATCTACTCTCTTCCTCCCTTCCTCACTACCCTGCTCCGATGAATTACGACGTCGTTTGACAGGCATGGCGCCTGAAAGACGTAGGATCCCATTTACGCCGTACATTGAGAACACGCAAATGGATCGGGAGGAGCAAAACTGAGTGGTGTTATCACGCGACATCGGAGTAGCACGACCGCGATCGGCTCAAGTACGCACGATCGATGAACAATGCAAGCAATTCCACACGAGAAGCGGGTGATAAGTTGCACAGACAGAGACAAGAAGTCGCCGAGACAGAGACTAGACAATTTTGCAGAGGCAGACAAGTCTCTGTCTATTTCAGGAGCACCGACCGCCTTTTGAGTAAAGAGTGTTAGAAGCTGCACAGACAGACACAAGAAGTCGCACAGACTCTCACTCCAGGCGCACCGACCTTTCCAAAGAACGACTTGAAGCCGTCTCCATGCTTCTTCCGCTTCATCCCAGATGGAAATAGAGGCAGACGGATTCAATATAAGCCTTTTAGCGCACAGGTGGACACAATGACTGTGGCGCGCTGACGAAACAGCGAAAGGTGGACTGGTTTGTGCGGAATGCAGCCGCACAAAGTAGAAGCCGACGCCGCTGGATACTATGGAACGCGTCTGTGATCAATTACGGAACGATGGAATGACAGACACGAGCTTGGGCGGAGGGAGGAGCTCGCCTCGAGGGACGCTTGTGACACGGTACTTACCGCTGAGGGTCTCCGAACCAACGAGAAAACAACAATCAAAACGGCCCCGACGTCCGCTTTCCCGCATTACACCTACTAGACGCCTTCGTCCTGGGACGCTAATGTCCATAAAAGGAGGCATAAGGCAGTGCCCTCCCGAAAGTGTGTTTCTTTGTCGCTTGGCCGCCCACTGGAAGGATTCTGCGCAGGGTCCGAACTTGCTCGAAAGATCGAAACAAATTGCCGTTTGGGTTACTGTAGTTTGCGCGTAATTTCACGTTGTATCACAACGCGCGCGAACTTCTGGCGGGAAAGAGGAATTCCGAATTTCTCGCCCTCCCGGCTGTCGTCTTTTCGTGGATTCTTCCGTTCTTTCGTGTGTGATTCCTTCGCGGCAAAGGCTAATGTTCTTCTAGACGTTCTCCCTTCTTGCAAGGAGTTTCTCCAGCGGAAAGGCAATTTCCCAATGCTTCCTTCTTCGTGGCTTAACGTGTTCCTCCATCGTTTCTTCCTCCTAAATGTTTCCTTCCAGGCACGATGTCAATTTCCGAAACCATAACATCTCTCTTCTCGCCTCTCATCAAGATGGTCGAAAGGTCCGACTTCTTCGAAGAGTCGTTGAAAGAGAACCCCGACGTCAAATGTTGCCATTCGACTGACGCCGAGACCGTGGACGCCGATGCTGCTGAGAGTTTCGCCAAAGATGTGAAGGAGCAGATCGAAGCCTTCTCTGTCGAACATGATGTGAGTTTTACTGGTGTGTCTAGACTCCAGACTCTGTGTCTAGACAACAACTTCTGAAAAATCAACTTCAGCTCCATGTGAAAGTGACGGACATCTATGCCGCGAACAAGTCAGGAGCAGGAGCACCAGGATGGCGCCCCAGCGGATCGCCACGAGATGATTTGAGTCTGTACAAGCGGGCGTCACTTCTGAAGCAAGAAGAGCATCTGAAGGAGTTGAAGAAACAGCTTGTCGAGAAGGTCGCCGCCGAAAGGGAGCGTCTGAACAAGGCGCGAAGCTCCTTTGAGGCGAAGTCGGAGTCTATGGATGCTAACTGATCTTGTGAATAAATTCGGTCCGTTCCATAGAAATTTAATTTACATGGAAATTGTAGCGATAGACATCTGATACAACATTTCTAGGTGGTTCTAGTCGTTCGACGGGCGAACAGAGACGGCCTATCCTTACCTAAGAGACATGGGTTGGACGTAGAATGGATAATGAGGAGCTGAGTTAGCGCTGCTAAAATGCTCTTGGTCACAAGACAGAAAGTGAACAATGGGAAGTTTGAATCTGATCGGAGATGACTATGTACAGGTTTACAGGTCACTAGTGGGGGAATGAGGTAGTCCCGCGACTAGTTCTTAGAAGTTCGGAAGAGTGGGCACAAGAGAACTGCCAGGAATAGAGCAAAGTGTATCAATGGAAGGGACGAAATGTACAGTAGCGCCGGGCTGCGCTCTCCTTATTTGCTTCGTTATTTGCTGTGCTTGTACTGCTGCGGCGCCGGAAGATGTGGAAGGTATAGCGCAGAGCCCGCTGCAACGTTGGAGAGATCGTTGGGGTTGGGATTTGATACGATGTCGATCGGCGAGTCCGAACGGCCGCCTTCGCACCTGAAATAGAGCGTTGAGTTGCAGGAGATGAGGCTCTGGCTTACATGATCTGGTTCGCCCTGCAGACGCACCTGGCGTCACGGGCCTTCAGGAGGGCTGTCACTCGCTCCAGCTCACGTCGAAGTACGGTGTTCTGTGTCTAAACATATCAACCCGGTATTCCGCATTCAAAGCAGTTTGAAACTAACCGATAAGGAGACCTTGTCCTGCTCCAACACGTGGACTCGTCCGAGCATCTCGTCGTGTTCCTCTTTCTTTCTCTTACGGTACCTCACAGCGGCCGCTTTGTTTCTTTCGAGGATCGTTAGCCTTCTTTCGTCCGCCGGCATCTCGGCGGTGATCGAAGCGCCACGTCCTCTGCCTCGGCCTCTCGTGGACGACACTTGACTGTCATTGCTTCAAGGAAGATTATACGGTAACCGGAAGGGACGGGTGTCTATACCTTCTTCCCGAGCCACTTCCGTCATCCTTTGACTTTAGCGTTTCGTAGTCACCGTGGAAATATGGACTCTGAAAGAGGAAACATGTTTAGAAAACATCGCTGATTTCTGTCCAACCGTGTGCATTGAGTCAACGGACCGCTTGTGAATCACTGGCTTCACGTCATGCTCGGCGTTGCTCCAATGGTCCGAGTCGTTCCCGAGGACTCCGCCATACTGACTGCCACTGGCATTGATGGGAATCACAGATGAATCGATGGGTTTCGCAGTCTTCAACCTGTCATCAGGATAAGGCCATGTCCAGTCCAGGGGGCACTTACTGCGTCATGTTGATGGGAGATCGCGGAGAAGCTGCTGAGGAGTTCTCAACGGGGGTAGGATGCAGAAGTCCGCCGTTGGCTACCGTACTATGGGGTAGCGAGCTCAGTGACAGTGGGGCGTACATCGGCGCCACTGTCGAGGAGACCGATATCGCCGAGGTCAGCGCGGTCACTTGAAGGCCCGGAACGGTCATGTCACTCGGTTTCGTGGAAACCACAGGGGAAGGGGCTTTTGGTAGGGAGGACGAGGCCACAGGGGGCATCAGCGAGGACACCGAGGGAGGTATAAGGACCGGTGGAGAGAGTGAGGACGACGCCACTGCGGCGACCGCTGCGGCTGCCGCAGCTGCTACAGAATTCGTCGTGGAAACACCCAAGTAGTTGATGGAGCTCAGTCTGTCCCCATGCATGTCCAAGACGGCGTTGAGGACGTCCGCTGTGCGAGGAGTTTGGTTTCCTTCGTCAGTGCTTAAACGGCCCGGGAACAAGGACGATCCACTCTCCTTCATCTGCTGGACGAGCTTCGCGATATCCGCGGTCTTCAGGGCGTCCGTGGGGTCGATGTCGGCTGAGAGCATGTTGATGCTGGGGAAGAGTCCGGGGGATTGAGAAAACGAAGAAGGCAGCTTGAGCATTCCGCCCGATGATATGGCAATTGACGGAGGCACAAGTCCATTCTGCTCCAGAAGCTCCTGGCTGCTCTGACTGATCCTTCTATTCGCTTCCCGAAACTTTATCTCGAAGGGGTTCATGGTGAGGTACTTTTTAAGCTCAGGTGTGGTGGGAAACCCTGGAAGGTACGCGTTAGGTCCTACCGAGAAGGTGCGCACCCTACCCGCCGTGGACCCTATGGCGGCATTCAGGATACTTGGGGACAGGCCGGCCCCCAAGACCTGGGGCGTCTCCAGGCTAACAACATCCACGGAGGAGTCCTCTTTCTGAAATGGACAACTCTCTTACGAGATTGAGCGGGAAAACGTTACCCTGTCCACAGCAGTCGAACTGCTGGTTGCCACTGACATCACGACGGTGTGTACTAATCAGCTACACGGTGACATCACCGATCGATTGACGGAAACCTGTTAAAGAAAGTGAAAATACGTTACCAGAGCAAACGAAGAGATATCGTCAACGGCTCAGCGACCGCTAAGTCTTCTCCTACCATTAAAGCATTATTTACTTCAAATTACGCAGATTTCCAAAACAAGGAACAAGCAACAAATGGAAACAGAACAAAGCATCGGTGAGCATCAAGAGGATCAAGTCGGAGACCAATTTCAGAAAGGCTCGCCTCTCGGAGAACAGATTCAGCACTAATACCCTCCTTGTTCATCCTCGGGCACGCGTACATCGTCAATCTTGAGGATCATTCGCACTACCTGAAAGAAGCTTAGGATAAGCCAAATCCCCAGTGTCACCGAATTAAACCTCCGGAAAACCCCCGGATTCCGCTAGCCCACACAAATTAGTTTACCTGCGTAGCCAATGAAATCTGTTCCTTCTTGGACATCAGAGTCTCAATGACTTTCTGGTCCTTCATGTCGTTGGTTCCAGTGCCAAGGCAG
This sequence comes from Steinernema khuongi, assembly GCA_016648015.1. Taxonomy (NCBI): domain Eukaryota; kingdom Metazoa; phylum Nematoda; class Chromadorea; order Rhabditida; family Steinernematidae; genus Steinernema; species Steinernema khuongi. Next base: position 19,168 of record JADLIF010001762.1, on the reverse strand, counting down.
TCGATTCCAAGACGCGAATTTTTCGTTTCGATCTGCATGGCCTTCAGCTCGGTGAGTGCGTCGATCGCTCCCAGGCCTGAGTTCTCAGCGAGGGCAATGGGAATGCACTCCAAAGCATCTGCAAAGGCGCGGAAGGCATACTGCTCTAATCCGGGAATCTAAAACGAAAGCAAATAAATACACCTGCTGTGTTTGCAACTGACCTTATCTGCTTCCGCGGATACGGCCAGAGAACAGGCAGTCTCGGCAGCTCCACCTCCGTAGACGATTCGGTCATCCTTGACCAGGTTGCGGATCACGCACAGGGCATCGTGAATTGCTCGTTTGGCCTCGTCGATGATCTGAATCAGAGCTGATGAGTGACCAGGTGTCTTTCTCTATACTTACAAGTTTGTTTCCACCTCGGACGAAAATAGTAACGGCGCGGTTGTTGGGGCATTTCTCGATGCACAGCATGTGATCCTTGGCAGTTCCGAAGGTCAATTCACGGATGACGCCGGCGCTTCCGAGCTTCTCTGGGGTCAGCTCAGCGAATCGGGGCACAATTCTTCCGTTCGTGGCAATAGCGATCAGCTCGATTTCGGGACCTCCAACCCATCGAACGGCGGGCAGGTTGTGATGATGGAGCAAATGGTTAGCTTCATCGTCGAAGCCCCACTGGCATATCGCGAGATTAGCGCCACTTTCTTTAACCTAAAGTTGCAAGCGGGTGAGTCACACCCATTGCAGCAAAAAACACACCTGCTTAATCATGGTCTCAAAGGTTTCCCGTTCATATTCACGCAGCTTCTGGAAATCTTCGGTGGACGTAATATCCAACTTGTGCTTGGTCTTGGGCTTTGGGGGCTCGAAGGGGCATGTGAGGATAGCAATTTTAGCGTCTTCGATAGTGCGCGGCATCTGGGGATGACTCAGGGTCTTGTCGATGACGACACCCTTGACGAGGACCGTATCTTCGAGGTGTCCTCCGACTTTTCCATCGACCTTGATGAGTTCGAAGTTGACATCCTTCTCTTCCAAGTCGGCGACGGACAGAACAGCGTCCACGGCGATCTCAGCAAGGTGCCGCAAGTTACGGTTAACACTATAAGACACCAGTGTTCAATAAACAAACAACGGACCAAAACAAACATTTTGGATCCCAAGGAAGTGATGGCGGACTCAATCATCATTTCGCGATCGTTCACGGGGAAATGGTCGGCGACGCTGTCCAGCGTTTGCAGGGCCTTCTTGCACGCCATGTCAAATCCATCGGCAATCTTGATAGGGTGGATTCCCTTATTCAGCAAGGCCTCGGCTTCTCCCAACAGAGCACCGGCGAGCACTGAAATGTAAATTAATCATGAAATGGAATAAATGAAATGATTGGAAAATAAGGCTACTGTAGATTCTTAAGACCATTGGTTAAAGCTTCGAATAAATTCATGTAATCAGCAGTAATTTTGCTGATGAAGTGTGATTAAGCCATTAGACGCATAACCGATAAATCCACCAGACAGGAGTGATGACACATTCTTCTTAGACGTTCCGAGGAGGCGGAAATGCCCCCTCCATTACGTCAATGAAGCAACAACATAGATTGAGGCACGCGTGGAGCGAGGGACTGAAGGGAAAACAAAATACACGCATCCTTTACGTAACACAGAGGCTGCGCTGAATATGTGATGTCTGGGAAAAGATTAAGACAGACGTCTCGCTGGATTAACCATTAATGTTTCCGTGAAATGAACTCCATCATAGAAAACAGTGCAACACGGAAGCTGCCAAACTAAAAGACCGGGTGGCAAGGTATTGATCGCTTTTCGCTCCTTTTCGGCGTAGAAACCGGCTATCACCAAATAGGAGAAAATGAATTTCACTAATAGCACGCGCTTAAAGTGCACGTTTATTAAGACACAACCCTGTCGCTAAATACGCCGAGGAGAAAATCGGATATCAACTAAAAGCTTTGGCGCATCCGCTGACTGTGTTTATCTCCAGTTCCGACAGGAACACGAAAGGCAGTAACGTGAGTGTTCCGCAGAAAGCGTGAATTAAAAAGCCAATCTATTAATGCCTCCCTATGGTTAGGAAACACCTGCCCTGTTATCTCAGATATCCGCAGTGTAAATCAGCAGAAACGTGTGAAAACATAAGCAAAATGGAGAGGCTCAGCTACTACTGCGATTCCGTCTCCAATTTCGATCTATTTTTAGAAATGTGAAAGTTTGATCGAAAAAGGGAGGTTTGGTCTCTGTTTTCTTGACATACCGAAAATCCAAAGGATTTGAAGAAAACGATAAAATATTTTCTATCTGTGGGCTCCACAAATCAAAGAGAGGCTTACCTACTACTCCAGTAGTTCCGTCTCCAATTTCCGCATCTTGCGACTGGGACAGCTCGACCATCAACTTCGCGACATGGTGATCCACGTTCATCTTCTCCATGATGGTGGCTCCATCGTTCGTGATGGTAACGTCGCCATCGGGACTGACAAGGATCTTGTCTAGACCGCGCGGACCCAGAGACGTCTTCAAGGTGTTCGCCACCGCGCGCGCCGCCAGGATGTGGCTCTGGAAAATGACGACATATCATGGGAAGGAAGGACGCCGAACACACCTTCACGGCCTCGATGCCGGTGAGACGCTTCTGTTTGTCTTGATCGCGGAGCACGATGAACGGCTGTCCCGATTCATCGAACAAAATTTGACCAGAAGTCGCCATAATTATGTCTGAAAGACGGAACCTGCACCAACAGAACAAGTAATAAGCGAAAGACACAGAGCATTATCGAAATGCCGTGATTTATTCACGGGGCGCGCATACGGAGTGTCCCGACCTTCGCTCCGGGGAGCAGCGCCGAAACCCAGGCGGACTCGCCCGTGTCCATCGATCGGCGGGACTCAAATATTCATTCCGCGCAGATCTACGACTTCCCTCCGCACACGGCAACGCTCTGTAGGACGTAAAAGGTCATCGAGACAGACAAAAGGGACAGACACGGTGCGAAGTCTACTGCTTGCACAGTCTACGGGCTTCGAGAACGAAAACTTCTCATAAGAAATGCATTCGGTCCCCCATCTCTTCACCATGACGTCAGTCGGATGCTGCTCTGCCAGTACATTGTCGTTGTGGGACCCCGGGCTTTGAACTGCCATTCCAGAATGTTCTCTGGACCCAGAGGGACGCCAATCCCATGGCCGGAAAATGCATGTGGTCCTGGGAAAGGAACCTTTGGGCGGTAGGAAGGTGTACACATTGAAATACAATACAAAAAATTTAACCAGGGACAATAAATATACAAGAAAGCGACGAATTAGACGAATTTGAGCTTGAGAGTGATCGTCTTCCGGAGAGACTCGTCAGCAATCACGACTTCGTCGCCGTTTGACAGGCCGAGATCTAAACGAAAGTGACGTTCGATTGCTTCGCTACACTGTCGACTTACCGTTGAACGTCTTTGCAAGGTTGCTCTTGCTGATCGGCTCCATCTGGGGCATCAGACTGCTCAACATGAACAGAACGTTGCTTGACGATTGCACGGAGGGATTTCGGAGCTGACTGAAAATATCACATTCGTTTACACAACGAATATTAAGCGACTTACAGTTCGGTCTTCAGCTTTTCAACCAGATAAGAGAGCTTCTCGCCCTCCGGGACCTCGAAGCATCGGGTTTCGCGGCTGCAAATCAAGCAACCAGGCTCCTTCTCAAGAGCGACAACGCTGAAATTGATGCCTTCGGTATCCGAAAAGTTCAAGTAATTGTTCAATGGAAGGGCAATGCTGAAAGAATATGCTTAAGATGGAAGTTGAAAGGCTTCACTCACTTGGAAGCAAGTTTGAGAGCTTCTAGAGCACACGACGCGGCAATAACAGCGTTTGTGGACGCGACCGCCGGAATGATTCTCTTGAGAACACCTTGGGTCAGCCGGAAGTCGACTCCCTTGATGCCGTACTCCTCCGCGCGTGCAGCAGCCTTTTCATAAGCCCACTGGACGTGTTCCGGTGAGTCACCATCAAGCGCCGCATCGCCGAAGGGCTTCTCCTTCTCCCATAGAATGATTTTGGTGTATTCGACGCAGTGCTCAGGGAGACGTGGCGTGTGGGCGATGGTGCAGAGGGGGAAGTTCACTTGAGGGGGGTAGAGATCCAGGGTGCAGTCAACACATGGGCTGAAGTGGGGGTAAATGACTCGGGCGTTTCCCTTGAATCCTTCGGTGCCACCGTCGATCAGGGGGATTATGGTAGACGTATCGATTTCACCGTTGTCGTCATACTCCACCAAGCTGCACTAAAATCGAGAAAAATAAAATAAGAAGACAAGGAAATACAGAACAAACAAAAAATGTCCAAAAACACTTACCATCATGTCGTTTAGCCACCGACGTGCCACAATGGAGTCTAGACCGCAAATGATGATGGTGAATGACCGATAGAAGTTGGCGTCCTTCTCCTGGATCTTGCAGTTGTGTGCTACTACGGAAGACCCCTCCACCCGAGACTGAACGAAGGCAGCGGCGACTTCGGCTTTCGACGCTCCTACGTCCTTTTCACGGAAGAGGAACTGTCGGTTCAAGTTGGAGAGATCGATCGTGTCCATGTCGATGACTTCGATCTTCTTGAAGCCGGACAAGGCCAGGTTCTTCAGAATTTCACAGCCTAGACCGCCAGCTCCGACAACCAAGATCTTGCACTGGTGAACCATGTCCATGTTCTAAAAGCACTGTCGATGAAAAGACCGTAACGGACTGGAAGAACCTACCTTCTCGCCAGGCTCGAAGGCGGGGTGAGCCATCTTCGAGGGGCCGTCCGTGAAACGGCGGACATCGCGCCATTGGCAGTTCGAAACAGCGTCGACCATGATGTTCTGAGACAGACAGACGATAACAAAACAAGCGTAGACAGAACAGTTTAAATGTAGGAGATATATGCATCACTCGCGCAAAATACATCGCTCGAAACCGGTGGCATCGCAATGAGACCTCGACCCGCATCATCTGCGAAAAGCAGTAAGTGATTCTACCGTAGCCCTTGTACTTATTCTCTTCAGGACTTCCAACACTTCAAGCAAAGCGACCTGAACCGAAACTCCCGTACAGAAACCTGCTAGAGCAGCTGCGAGAAGTACATATCGGTACCGGAGCCGCATTGTTCACGGTGGTTTCTATTGCAATTTCAGTGAGTGGGAATCAAGGAATCGACAATTTTATGAAGGAGAATGCTGCTCATATGAATCAAAATATCAATCGAATAACTAGTAACGGTATGTCAAAAATCTCAACAATAAGGGAAAACTATGTAATATCTCAACAAAGGGAAAAATCAACAATAGGGCATAGTGCCCAAAAAACAGTTAGTCCTCGCGCGCCCTCTTAGGTCCTGTACCGCTTTGTCCTTGGTACGTTCGCTTGGCCGGTCTGCTGGCGGTTTCATCGATGAGCGCGGATTCATTTGTCTAGAAGGAGTACTTTTATTTTCCGGGAGTTCTGATTGCGGACTTACCTTTCGTTGGTTCTTTGACATAAATTTGCGTCCCATAGTTGCCTCGGCTCCCCACCTAAATCATCCTTATGAATGCAACGAAGTTATTTTCTTACTGTGCGGCCAAATCTTCGTCGTTGACGTCCTTTGAGTCGTCAGCGTCCTCGATTTCACCATTGCGTACACGCTCGTGATGTTTCATATACCTCTGGAAAACAACAGTAACATCATTAGGTCAGTGATGAACAGAAACGAGCAGTGATGAACACTGCTCGTTTTCCTGTATCCAAACCAGCGCGTTCTTTTTTGCTTTAAGCCTGGGATTGTACCCATCTCTGATGACGATCACAGCGCTTACCTCAACATCAGTATTGAATCCTTGAAAGGACATCCGGCCAAATACGAGGTTTTCGAGAACTTCTATCCGGTGCTCGTATTTGATGGCTTTACTACAAACGACATGGGTAGACTCATAAGAAGGCATGGAGTAGACTCTTACCACTGGTCTTCGGACGTAGATGGGTCAGAGAGCTTCAGGAACTCGACCTGCTTCTTTCTCTCCTCGGCTTTTCGGACATCATCTTCTATTCTCAGCTTCGTACGCTTCATAAACTTGAAAAAATACATTAGGTTGAGATCTTTGCCTTCTAGTGCCTACCTTCATGTCCAAAACATTTCCGGAAAGCCTCTTAACTCCATTTTCGCGTGCGGAGGCCATAGCGCTTGACCACAACTGCCCGGAACAGTTGCGCAGTATCTCCTACGCAAGCCTTTCTCTGCAACAAATGCCATCATACACATCATGATGAAAATCAGGGTAATCGCGCTAAGAGTATTGTTTCAGATCGGAATTGTCGAGTGGGTTCCAATGGAGCCATCAAGAAGCCCGTATTCCCTCTGAGGACCTGTGGAGATTCCAAGAAAGACAGCGACGACGATGTGACTCGCCCGAAGAGGAGCGGGATGATCCGCGCCCCGATGCCAAAGCAGCCTTCAAAGAAGACGTACGGTAGCACTCGCATACCGAGGGCTCCGATTGTTCCCGCCAGGCGCGCCCCTTCGAACTGTCCTTCTTTTTCTTCTGGGAGTCCAAAAGTGCACCATCCAAGCGCCGTGGCTCGTCAAGTTCACACTTTTTTTGCGCCTTCGCTCGAGGAAGTGAGAACCCTGGTTAGTGATCTACCGTTTGAATTTTCATGGCGATCGCGGGTGGGGCCGTTTTCCCGCTACTTTTTGTCGCGTCCGTGGTGTAAATCTCGTGACAGTTTGCCGCCAAGTGACCACAGGGAATTAAACGGTGATTTTCAGAAGAACCCCACCATGGGGCATCTACCATGCTCCACCCGTCACATGAGCTCCTTGTGGACTTCTTTGAAGTCCAAATTGCCCCCAGAGAATTATGAAGCGGTATGTTAGTGCTCTTATTTGTTCGTTTCTTTAAAAATGCTCTCTTCAGATTAAGGACTATTGTGACGAACAGGAAGAGCGTATCGAAAAGCTCTCCGAACAGAAGGTCAAGTCTCAGAATACGATTCGAGAATTGGAGCATGAAAATAAGGATCTGCAGGACGAAAATAAGTTGCTACAGGAACAAAAAGACATGTTACTTCAGGAGCAAAAGGAGAAATCATCGGTAGCAAATGAAAAGGTACCTTTATGTGAGTTTTACGCCATACATAAACATTGTTTTCAGATCAAGCAACTTCAAAGTGACATTAACAACTACAAGGAGTCTCTGGAAAACGCCCAGGAGGAACTTTCTCTTACAAAAAAGCGGCTTGGAGTCCTCGAAGTCAAGGTAGGCAAATTTTGCTATAGAATGCTTGTTTACTTTAAACTATTTAGAACACTGAACTAGAAAGGGCCCTAACAACTGCGGCCGCCGAAATGGCGAAACAACGAAACGAATTCGACCAGATAAAATCTGGGATGGACAGAGATGCCCTCCAGGTACTACAGAGCGATACTGTGCTATTAGTGCATTTCGTATCTTACAGGCTTTAAACGAAATATCGACGTTGAAAGCAGAGATAAAATCTCAAAACGAACTCAGGCGGAAATTGGAGCAGCAACACGAAGTAGATGTGCGCCAATTGCACAATGAAATCGTCGACTTGAAGGTATCTTGTTTATTTACAAACGTACGCAAGCGAAACTCTTCTCTAGGGTAACATCCGAGTCATGGTGCGAGTAAGGAATTTTATCCAACACGACTGTGGAGATTCCGTATCCAATTCGACCGTCAAGATTCCGAATCAGCGAACGATCCATCTCGACTCGGTATGCGTTCCTCATTACCGTAGTCGTAGTTAATGAATGATTATTTCAGAATGGTAGGACGGTTACTTATGAGTTCCCGCAAGTGTTTGGTATGAAGAGCACTCAGGACGATGTTTTCAAAAGTGTCCAAGACCTTACTAGAGTAAGTATTTGTTCTTAGCTTATAAGACTTACAAGTTCTTTATAGAGCGCCCTCGACGGTTATAACATTTGTGTTATGGCCTATGGTCAAACAGGATCTGGGAAGACCTTCACGATGCGTGGAGGAGATGACAGCAACGCTGGGATAATCCCACGTACTGTTCGATTTCTCCTTAGCGAACAAAAGCGTTTAGCCCACCTTGGCTGGCGAGTAAGTCAATGCTACCTGACTTCAGTTACTCATGTATCGTTCAGTATGACTTCAGCGTCTCCTTTATGGAAATTTACAAGGATCAAGTCTTTGATTTACTGTCTCTCCGACGCGATTCTCTTATCCCCCGTATTGGAGCCAGCTCAGTCCAGATTCCTAAGCTCACTGAAGTGAATCTGTTCTGTGACAGCGATGTAGGTCCTTCTTCGCTCTGGCACGTCAACTACGCTATGCTTTAGATGGACTCGCTCTTACAGATGGCAGACACAACTCGGTCGACAGCCGCTACCAAGTGCAACGAATTTTCTAGCCGTAGCCATGCCATCTTCAAGCTGATAATCAACGGGCACAATGAAACGACAGGTACACTTAAGAGGCGTTACAGTGTTGGACTATCAAGAGATTCATGTTTAGGTGAAAATTTCAAGTCGGAACTTAACTTGGTGGATCTCGCTGGATCGGAGCGAGTCAAAGAATCCGAAGCATCGGGAGAGCGTTTCACAGAAACCACTCATATCAACAAGTCGCTTTCTGCCCTGCAGAACGTCCTTAGAGCTCGACTCCTCAAACAGAACCACATCCCTTATCGCGACAGCAAGCTGACGAGCGTACTTCAAGAAAGCTTGGGTAAAGGGTCTTCCAAGACGCTGATGATCGTGACCGTGGCTCCAACGGAGAAGCACGTTGCGGAAACACGCCGATCTTTAGAATTCGCCATACAGGTTTGGACCTGCTACACTCACTGTGTACTTTACCATGTCTTTTCAGACTAGCACGGTGAACATCGGAACCGCGAAGAGAAATTAGTCAAAGTTAGGAGAATCCTAATAACATTATTTTATACGCAGGTTCAGTGTACATATGAGAAGACTCGTTATAAACGCTACTAGTGGTTTCTGCCTTGTCCTTCTCCTAGGTTCATTGGGACGTGGGCGTGGCGAATTGTCACCCCATGCCGAGGTCAAATGGGTCCCGTTTTTCATATAATGTGGTCTTTGGTCGCGTGATTCACAATGATGGGATCATGATCGCGCGGTGTTCATGTGGGTCATCGATATGTGCGTTCATAATCTCGAGTTATTCATTCCGCATGAACGCCTACATGCACCGTTGACTCATTTGGATTCAATTATGCGCTTCGACGTCCATCACCTGGGATACGAAAGTGCATTGGAAGAAAACATACGGAGAGCAAATTCGAGGATTACGGCGGTCCCGGAACCGGTTCCGCGCGGATTGGCGTTTTCCGATCGGACATATCCTTTCGAATTGGGATGGAGCACCTGGGATGCGCCTCAAGTATGTAATTTTCCTTTCCGCCTGTTGTTTCCGACTTCTTAATCAGTTGCGCGGATGGGCGCCTTGCACGCTGACTGCTTCGCTGGAAGTGCTTGGCGACCTGTTTTCGATCGCCACAATACCACGTCGACGATTCTGTCGGCCGAACGACGACCCGTTTATTCGTGGAGCACGGCCTTCGGAAGTCGTCAGCTGCTTCGCTCCTTGATAGGACACCGAGCTTTTGCCCTTTAGAGGGGACTCACTTAGGGGGTCTCGTTACCTGGCGATTGTTCGCCAAATCTCTAATCTATAGGCGCATGTGGGAACGCCGCCGCACACCTGAGCCGCGCAGCCTACGAACGACGCTCTTCCGCTGTTTACTCGTCCCGCCGCGCGCCTTCTTATGCTCTTGACGAACTAACGAGCTTCTCGAAATTCGAGGCAATTCGAGCCACTGTGGTCAGTGAGGACTTCCGCGAGCCCGAACGGTTATCTTGTGCAGTTTCTTCTTTGCTTCTTGTGGACTTGAAGTAGGTTTATTTAGAAACAGACGATTTGGTGATGAAACCATCGATTTTAACAGGTCCAACGGCCACTAATAGAGTTGTTCTGTATTTTTGTCCTCAAACTGGTTTCATCATCATCTTTCGTTTCCTTGATTCACCACCCCCTGACGCCATATTTACGGTAGCGCCGCTTCTTTTCTATTTTTGTTCGTGTTCGCGATGTTCTCTCGCTCCCCTTTATTCCACGTCGAGAGGCGATCGATCGTGACTGTCGTGCATAAACCGTCACTTCATCTCTCCGATTTCGTAGGAGCGCGATGTTCTGGAAGAAACGTGTGGCGATCGTTCTGCTTCTTTGCCTTCTGGGCGCCGAAGCCCGGAAACAGCCCAGTGGAGGTGGAGGAGGCCGCGGCATGAGTGGGGCCCGAAATGGACCTCCGCCGAATAGCAATTGGAATGGAGGTAGGAGCGCTTGTAAGAGCTCGCAATCAATCATGGACTTTAGGCGGGCCAGGAGGTCCTGGAGGCGCAGCTCCGCCCCCTTATCAGCCCCATGGAGGAGGGTTCCAGGGAGGCCAGCCCAACCATTTTCAACCTGGTCCTGGCGTACATCCCGGAGGAGGACAGCCCGGTGGATTCGGAGGACAGCCCGGTGGCTACCACCCTCAAGGAGGTTACCACCCACAGGGAGGAATCCATCCTAACTACAATGGAGGACGATCAAGGTTTGCTTTTGTCTTTTTGGACCGCTCTTATCCGAGATCTTCAGCTTCCAATCCGGAAGCGTCAGCGGACCCGGCTCCGCGTCCAGCGGAAGCCACTTCAAGACTGCTCTCGCCGGAGCCGCCATCGGAACCGTTGGTGGACTTCTGGCCTTCGAGGCGGGAAAAGCCATTCTGCACTCGGCGGATAAGCCCTTCCAGAACAACGACAAAGACTACTACTTCGGTCAACAGTACGTGCCGAACAAGGCTGGAGAGATCCGCTGCACCATGCCCCTGAACGATCTGATCAACTCTATCCCGGCTCCTTCTACGGCCGCCCCCGTCGAGGGAGAAAACGGAACCACTCCTTCGCCCAACCAAGTTCTCCAAACGGTGGGTCGAACCAGCTACTAATACATGAAAGTTCCTCGATTTTGAGAGGAGAAGCCCATGAAAGAGAGGCCTTCTACGTGATAGATCTTACGCTTGAGTTTTCAGCTCACCTTCCCTAACGGAACCCGACCTCACGAAGTCGCCTGGGCTTGCAAGCAAGGAACTGAAGTTTGCTGCGGTAAGCTGCAAACTCCCGTATACTAGGGTACTTTTGCATTCCAGGAACCGACTGTTGCCCCGCTCCTGTTCAGAACTTCCAAAACAACGCTAATCCTAATAGCGGAAGGCAATCCGGAGGAAATTCCGTCGCCGCCGTTGTCCTCGGGTAAGTTACGATCTCTGAGGGAACGAAAAATGGGCATCAGGTTCTACTTTTGATGATATCCCTGCCTTAACCCGCTAATATGACTTCCGGTAATGAGTGCACTACAGCATTTTAGCATCATCGCTGTACTTCTTCTGATCTGCTGCTGTGGCTTCTGCATCATCTATCACTTCTGTCGCTCCGTCCTCGATTGTATCATGCCCCGCAAAGACGAATACCAGTACAACCCAAATCGTAAGTTATCCACGCCCATCGTAACCCTCTGAGACGAGCCATTTTCAGAGAGTTACCAGCAACAAACGACTCAAGGCTATCCCATGCAACAGTATCCTAACAACTACGACCAAAGCGGCGCCTACCCCACTCAACCTGCGTATCCTGGCCAACCTCAGGGATACCAGCAGGGCTATCCTCCTCAGCCTCACGTGGGCTACGCGCCTGCGCACTACTAACCATACTTGTGAGCGTCTAAGTAGGTGTGAGTTGCTCAAAGTGTCCGATGGTCTCCTCCTCGCATGTGTGCTGGCACATTTCTGCATTTGTGGTGTTATTGGTAGTCTTTGTGTATTCTTGGTCTTCAGTGCCTTCTTGCTCTAACTCGTGTCCTTTATCTGTACTACGTTGTTGAAACCAATGAACATTCTTGTCCACTTCACTGGTTCTGTGTGTATTGCTGGCTGTTTCCCCTTCCTTGTGTAGAGAACATTCCCAACATTGGCCTACTCAAAGCAATTTATCGCTGAATAATAATTAAGTTAAATACAAAGTCAGTGAAAGGAGCACAACGATATGAAAATCACAAAGCTCAAAACCGGTGTTACGAAAAGTGAAATTTCTTAAAGACTGAAAGCACCCCAGTTTACCAATCCTTGGCGACTTCCACGGACCATCGGAATTCGGCGTACGTGTTCTTGTCGTCATCCTTGAAGGCCGACTGGATGTTGTAGGTTCCGCGGCCGAGCATTCCGGAAGGAGCTTCTTCTTGGCCCGTGCAGAAGACGACCAGTTCTTTGCCTGGGGCGTACGATCCGACCATGAACTTCTCGGATGTAAGGGGGATCCCATGGCGCGTGACTTTGTGGACGTAGCGGAGGCCGGTGACGATCTCCCGTTGGACTTGGAATTCGAACTTCACCTTATAGGAGACACCCTCCTTGATCTTGAAGTTGCCCACGGCGTCGTTCACATCTAAAAACGAAGCATGAGTTCTCCGCAAAGACTAATCTGGACTCACTGCCACCATTGATCTCAAGAGTCATCTCGGGTCTTCCGTCGAAGATCAGGCTCAAGCGACGAGGGATAACCTTGCGTGGGTCGCTTTCGTCGACGATGACCGGAGTGGAGGATACGGTTCCAAGAAGTCTCTCCTTGTACCTAAGCAGGGGGATATAGGAGACACCGCGAATTAAAAGCAAACCTGTTCAAACTCTCATCGTTGGCATCAGTTTCGAGGATCTCCTTGACCGATCGCTGAGCAGGGGCCTGGAAGTTTTGGTTGTGCTCCTCGTCCTCGTCGAAGTGCTGGTTGATCAGCTGCTCCTGGACGGCTTTAACATCGGAATCCATCCTGGAAAAGGAAGAATATGGTTATAACACAAGAAGAAGATTAGTGAACACATAAGAACAGAAATTTGGAACACGGGACAATCAATTGCCAGCGACACGCAGCCTCGCTCCCTTGTGAATTCTCCGTCGTTAATGACACTACCCGACGATCGACCGATTACGCCGCATGTTGTCCGGCGCCGACGAAAACGGCGGAGGAATCGAAACGGCACGAGAAAGAAGACGGAAAGAAAAACGCGATTAAACTTTAAGCGAGTCACCGACGGAGAGTGAGTGAGCTTGGCTCACACTGGAGACGGAGACTGACTTCATTTAGTCACAAAGCAGGACTAACGCGATCCGCCGCTGCTGGTGAACAGGCAGCGATGAGTCACGGCGGCGCGGGAAGCGACGGAACTGTCATCCCACCCAGCCCGAGTTGCGTCTCAAAACGATGCGAGCAGCCACCGAACGGCCGTTTTGAACGCCACTGCTCGGAACTGGGGGTCTTCTCCAAGGAGGACAAGAAGCGCCCGGAGCAAATCGTGTTAAGGAGCAAAAAGAAGAAGCCTTCGAACTTTCACAGCAATTCAATTGGACTGATCTAATTTGTCCGTCGAATATCCAGTGGCATGCTGTGGTGCTAACGAAATCGGATTCCTCTCATGTTTCTGCTGGCAAAAACCTAACACAACATGGCGCGAAAAAGTACATCTAGTAGATAGGAACTTTATCTTCGAACTTTGCATCTTCACCCTAGTTGCTTCAATTTTCATAATTTAAGGGTAGTAGCAAGCAGAGTAGAGTGGCTTACAGGAGGAATACTGCAGAGGGTTGATAGGGTCAACGCATTATGTAACGCCACCTAGAATAATAAAAAAAACTTATAAAGGTGAACCGATATCTTAGAAATCCTGGAAAAGGCCGACTAATTCGAAAAGCAGTTGGAGGGGCTGTGAAGACAAAACCGAAAGATACGAAGGAAATGATACATTACGGACGGGTGCGATTCCTTGCAATTCCATAGAAGGTCTGTAATGTGAAGATTGGGAGACCCGCTCTCGATGTACTCTTGGATAATAGCTGAAGAACATGGCACAGTAAAAACCGATCATGGCGGAAATCGAAATTGTGTCGCATCGCTGCGTCTTTGCGCGAAAGACGATTTTCAACTTCGATGCTCTCCGCCGCCCGATAGGCTGGCGCTTTCTATCCATTTATCGCTTCCTATCCTTTCCTATTTTTCTTGTTCGGCTGCCGCTTCATGTTTATCGTTTCAGCTTTTTTATCTTTTTTTTCTTTCAGATGGCTTCAGATGACGCATACGACTCCTTCGACGAGGACGACGTCATGCTGTTCGGCCCCACAGTCCAAAGGACTATCCCCCAGATACCGTCCAAGGAGGATCCCAAGAAGTCCGACGTGGCTTCACCGGAAGCCCTGGAGATCCTGAAAAAGTACTACGGCTACACGTCGTTCCGTCCCACACAGTGGGAAATCATATCCCAGGCGCTGGAAGGCCGCGACGTGATTGTCGTCATGTCGACAGGTATGTTCTTCTACAACTGGCCACAATCTGATCTTCTTCAGGCTACGGAAAGTCCGTGTGCTACCAGATGCCCCCGCTCATAAAGAACTCGCTGAGCATTGTGATATCGCCGCTCATATCACTTATGGAAGATCAGGTCGCCTACCTACAGTAATTTTGATCATGTCTTCCTTTACGAATGGCTTACTTTAAGAGCTTCCGGAATCGCGGCGGATTTTGTCAGAGGAAACACGCAGGAAGTTTTGGGAAGAGTCAAGGAACTGCGACTGCTCTACTTGACCCCGGAGATGGTAACCACAGCTTCTGGATTTATGGATGCACTAGCACCATGTTCGTTTGCTTCGTTCGCTGTTCAAGAGTATCCCTCCATCTTCAGATGTCAGGTTCATCGCCATCGACGAGGCCCATTGCATCTCCCAGTGGGGCCATGAGTTCCGCGCGGCATATCGCTGCCTCCATACTCTAAGGGAGCGATATCCCAAGGTCCCCATCATGGCACTTACCGCCACAGCGACGAAGAAGGTCCGCGAGGACATAGCTGCGAATCTGAAGCTAACCAACGCCAACGTCATCTGTGGGAAATTCGACAGGTTGGAGAAGGATGCTCTGAAAATGTATCATTTGCTTCTCATTCTAGGGAGAATCTCTACCTAGAAGTTAGAGAACTAACTACACTTCCAAACGACTTCCACCCGTTGCTCTCCGAAACAGATAAGCGCCACGGAAAGAACTTCGGAGGCCCGGCCATCGTCTATTGTCCCACCAGAGCACGCGTCGAGGAGATCAACGACTTCTTCCACAGTAAGTGACGAAGTCTTGGTCGTTGGATTCACTCGCTGCTTAAGCAATCGGAGTGAAAAGCACCATGTACCACGCCGGGATGACCCAGAAAAAGCGTACCGAAGCACATAAACTTTTCTCCACTGATCAAGTATCGGTGATCGTGGCCACAGTGGCTTTCGGAATGGGTATCGACAAGAGGGACGTCCGCGTCGTTGTTCACTATGGCTGTAAGGACTTTATCGTTGTTTGCTTACTACTTTCCTGTCTTAGCTCCTAAGAACGTCGAAAGTTATTACCAGGAGATCGGACGCGCCGGTCGTGACGGCTTCCCCGGAAAGTGTGTGGTATTCTACAACAATAAGGAATTAGGAGTACAGAGGTATGCGGTTATCAAAGTATACCTTAAAACTTGCTTGGTCCTTCAGGAGACTCATCATAGCGAATTCTTCCGGTCTTCCCGACAAGTACGTGAAGCATCTGGAAGCGATGCACCAGTACATGGAGACGTTCCTGATCACATCCAGCTGTAGACGACGGTAGGGCTGCTTACCTCATGACCTCTCTATGCCTCTTTGTAGGTTGATTTTAAACCATTTCGAAGGGGCAAACGACGAAAACACACTGCCGAGCTCCGACTGCTGCGACAACTGTACCATCTCCTTGAAGCGCGCCGAAGCGGGAGTCGCCAGCAGGCCGACGAAGGTGGACTTCGCCTCTGATGCGAGGCTTCTATTTGCCGCAGTCCAGGACGCCTTCAAGGGCCGCGCAGGTTTCGGAAGGTCGATCGACCTGCTGCGTGGAACGGTTGGTTCTAAGACCACCTCTGTCTCTCTTAACCGTCTCTCTGGTTTCCAGGGGAAAGTACCACCGTATCTCACGGAGCACAGGCTGAAAGGAGCTGGCAAGCACAGAAGTGAGGCATGGTGGAAGGCTTTCGCCCAAATGCTGCGAGTGAACGGGTACTTCACGAGTGCGAAGCTTGCAGAAGCTCAGTTTGCTCAAGTAGTCCGATTAACCGAGAAGGCGGAGTTTTGGCGAGCAAATCCCAGAGCCACCTTAGAGTTGGAGCCGACACCTGGACTTATAGCGTTAACGGAGCGCAATGCCCTCAAATCGGCGACATCAAGTTTGCAGTGCGCAAGTGTGAAGCGGTCGGCTACCGTAACCACCCTCATCAACGCCCCCGTTGGTGATATAAAGTATGTGGAGTACACAGCGTCCAATTAGTATGTACCTTCTTGCAGACGATTAGGCGCAAATCGCAAGGACCACTATAGGGACTGCAAGCACTACCCACAGTTCGATACTACGCAAGCAGAGGACAGTGATACCGTAACGAAGGTTTGCCCGAATATCCATCAACTATATATAGCGAAGCATCTACTTTTAGCTATCAGTGCTTCGGAAGGCCATTGAAGATATGCGCATTCAAATATCAACCGAACTCGTCGTCCCTTGCAACGCGGTTCTCAGCAACACCGCGATCCAGCAGATCGCAGCCATCAGGCCTACGAAGTATGCTGTTTTCTTGCGTCATTTCCTCAAAAATATTTGCACTTTAGTCACGAATCATTGAAGAAGGTAGGAGATCTGCCCGAGGCAAGACGCGATCGATACGGAGATCGCATCATCTCCATATGCAAGGACTTCTGCACGGCCAATCAAATCAGATCAGATGTGTTTATCGGCAGTTCGGTTAGTCTTTAGTCTCCTTCTCCTTCACCATGACTTATATTCAGCTGCCTGAGGAATTAAATGACCTATTAAACAAACTCACCCCCGCAGTAGCCGAGGCCTACAAGGTGCACATCTTCAGTGCGTCCTCATTGGTAAGGACCAACCGTCTTGTAGAACTCAAGCATTTTTTCAGAAAGCCACTGCTGATTCCCGGAAACTTTCTGAAGGTACTGTATGCAATTATCTCGTGAAAGCCATAGCAGTTGGTCTCCCCGTCCACCTTGAGGTGCTCAAGGTGTCCACTAAAGTCGTCGCCCAGACGTTGAATGTGGCGCGCCAGTTGGAATCCGGTATGTATGCAAGGAGCTTTCATGTCTTAGAAGTAGCCATTTAGATGTTTCGAAATTGAAACCGTTGTTTGAGAAGTTTCCAAACGGCTCAATCGAATACAATCAACTGAAGATTGCTTTAGCTGTTCTGGAGTTCGAATATGGATTTGATCAAGAAGAACCAGAACAATTCTCGCCGACGCAATGCGCGTATGTGCCTCCCGTGAAGCGGTCGAGGCCTTCAGTGCTCTAGTAGGACATGATCTCTTCCGGAACGGGTCGTTTTTCCTGTTGAATAAAGTAGAGTTTGACTCATTGCATTGAAATGTGCCGCCAGAGCCTCCTGAAAGCACATACATATGTCAGAGCCTGAGAAAAATGTCCCACTTACTATAGCTTCGAACGAAGAAACGAGGAAGAAACTGCGATCCGACAGCTGTCCGTCTCCTAGACTCGTTCACGTGAATGTCGAACAGACGTCAGGGTTCATAAGTCTGTCTCTTTTTTGTGTCTGTAGCTTTTGCAGCTCGATGACAGTGTGCCGCAGATCATCATTCAATCAAGGAAGCAAGGGAAGGACGGTTGTGATCGGTCGAGACGATCAGAAACCATCGAGCCTCATTTGCCAGCCTTTGGTTTCCAAAGGGCAGTCCACTTTGTGTCTGGTCCCAAGTGCCGACTGTCTGCCTCGAGGCGAATGTCGCCAATAACTCTTCTGCACTCTGGCGTAGCACGAGAGCACAACCTTCCTGGAACCTGCTTTAGCGGAACCTTCTTGTGATTTGATCTATGTCGCGAAGTGTGGTAATGTCTACTTGAGTGGATTTCACAGGAGGCCTAATCCTCAGTCCCCATTCGGCTTTGCATGCGAAAGTCAGACTGAAGGGCTGTTATCTTCAAGAAATCCTAAGAGCCTTCCTTACTTATACTTATAGCCTTGTCCGTTAAGCATGCTATGATCGGGTTCGGCAGGCCAGAATCAAATGAAACACCCCAGAAGTCGGATTCGAGGGCCCGTTTTTTCCCACAGAAGGTTCATGGCAGCGATCCTCTCCTCCTATAGGATTTGAGGACCCTGTTTCCCGTCAAAGCGGACCTCTGAGTCACCGAACACCACGTGAATCTTATGCAGTCTTCTTGAGTGTATTTGTGTTCGTCCTCGTGAACGGCCTCAACAAACGTCTTGTTTTGTTAACTTTGTGTGTTTTTCGAGGCGAACCGGTCTGCGGACAACGATATCCTCGCCACAGACGCAAGATGCCGAGAGTCGCCTCGGCCATATGTCGCCGAGGAGACAACGGCACCTTGCGTCTTTTCGCCTTTTCCCGAAATAAAAAAGAACAAATCGGTGAGTGTGTCGTCAGCTGTTCTGGGTCTCCCTCGCAGCTAGGTGTCGCTTCCATAGTCGCCTCAGAAGGGCCAGACGTCCAGTCGACGTAGTCGTTGTCCTCAGCAGCTGTCCGCTCCTTAGGGAACTTGTTCCGTCCTCTCGATCAGCTGACTCTCGCGGGGCGGAATCTCGTGAGCGCACCGCCGTCCTCCCCTTAAATAAAGACTCACTCGGTGTGCGCGGCGTATTTTCGAGTCCAGTCCCTCCACATACAGTGGACTTCTACCGTACTCCTATAACTTTGCTCCAGGTCCCCAGAGATGCCTGCCCAACCCCAGATTTCCGCGAGTTTCCGCCTGGACCTGGCGACGGAGCCATCCACTCGTGTCGACCAAAAGGAACTTCAGGTGAGGAGGTTCGCCTTCTTGTGTATGCGACCCTGGGAAACCATGAGAATCAGGTGGGGTCCGATCGTCGGGCTCCGATCTCTGACCATCTTTCTTCCCCTTCGAGTACCCACGAGATTTCCGTTTACTCATCTTGATGACTCATCCGGTTTAGAGAGAACTCGCCGACAAAATTCGCGAATTCGCCTCCATCGACGACATCCGCATGCTCCTCGTCTCCGGTGCCAATGTTAGTTTTGTATCTTC
>JADLIF010001761.1:0-42645 GCA_016648015.1 Steinernema khuongi | reverse complement strand
TTTCAGAGACCTATCGAATGCACTAAATCTCTTTGATTTCGAAAATTTACGAAAATTGGGCAAAAGGGGGGACCAAGGCATGGTTTGAGGTGGTAAAGTGGGATTCCCGAAAGGATTGCCTGAATCCGGATTTCGTGGTATGGAAAAATCGGCCTTGTCAAGGGCTATCCAACAAGCCATCAAGCGCCTCAACGCAATCAGGGAACGTTAGTTTGTTGATGGTGGGACTTTGAGAGATTACGGTCTTGTTAAGATCCGTTTTATGTCAAATCAAAATTTGGGCCGATAATGTCTACGGCATATTAATGTACTCTCAAAAGGATTTCGATTGCACCCCATTTTGCTTCAATCGGAGTGTGACAGTTGGGGACCTTTACTATTGAGTGCTAACCGCTACACCATGGAACCGCGAGAGCGTATGCTCTCTGAAGTGTACATGACATTGCTGTGAACTTTCGGGAAAGGTTCTACACTTTAGATTGAGACAGAGTTCTGCAGATTTTTTGTATAGAATGTGCTGCTTTAAAGGATCAGTGTGCCTCAGTCAGTGTACTAAATGTTCAAAATCGACGTTCTGATGCTGAAATACTTTGACCGAGCAGGCAGTCGATCTAGTTCGTATCGACATCCAGATCGTTCTTTGCACACATCAACATTGCCCCCCTTTTTCGCTCTTCCAGATCCCTAATCTTCAAGAAATTAGCAACACTACACATCGTTTTGGACTCGTCACAACTATTTGACCTTAAAATTCAGTTTTTGTCACGTTCCTGTCCCCCGAAAACCTGTTTTGGCCCTGTACGTGCGGACAGTTCCCACAGCACATCGTCTTTTTCGGCGTTCGCTACGTGCTGCGTTGCGTATAAACGCCACAACAGCGTGCCCGCGCTAATCTTCGATCGGCTCCGGTCACAGCTCCCTCCCCTAGCGCCGACTGCACCGCCCATGCTCCGTTCTCCGCAGTCTGCGCGTTCTTTGGTGCCGGCGCTATATAACGCTGCGGCAGGGCGCCGCAGAACCTTCCCAACAAGCGGAGAGATGCCCGTCAGACACTACTACCCCGCCAGCGTCCAAAACGTGGGCGCTGCCCTCGTCGACTCGAGCTTCTTGCAGAAGGTAAGAGCTCTTGAGACATTTCTTCCGCAAATCCGCCTTCATTGTAGCAAATGCGCAAGATCAGCCTTCAAGGGGGCAACCGATCGATCTACTTTTTCTCTGCCTATCTCGGATGCATCGGCGCGCTCACTTACTACTCACTCCAGCAGGCGGTGAAGAAGACAAACGAGCCACAGCCGCTTCAGCCCCTCATGAGGCGCTCCGACAAGAACTACCGCCACCCAAGTGTGCATGGAGTGGACGTCTCCTCCTACTAGAGACGGAAAACGGGCCGATGCAATAAGAGATGACCAAAAGTATGTAAATAGCGTGTACATATGTATATAGTTGTTTTGTTATTTTCTGCACATAAGTTATTTGGAGACATAAACGAGTCAGTCCCAGTCTTGTTTGTGTGGAGAGGCGGAAGACACCATCGACCGACGCTCGGGAAACGCGAGAGGCTCTTTGCCGACGCCAAATATTTGGGCTAAGGGGCAGTGGAAAATTGCTGAGAAAGACTTTGACAAAGAGAAAAGTCACGGAAGTGCAGCCATCGATTGGTCCACAGAAGGAACGGCACCCTTTCGGTTCCTGGTTATGCACCAGCTTTGAAATAATCTTCTCTATTGATTGGCAAAGTGCAACATACGTATATAGAATCTTTTGATCTTATAAGGAGGCTACGGTTCACTTACGTATCTGGTTTTACTTTGAGTCCATAGAACGACTGGGCAGTTTTAAAGCGAAGCGAAAGCCATTTTCTTAATGTGTCTTCATGTCACTTAAATCCGTGTAAATCTATTTGTGGACTCTATCCCAGATTATTTTAAGCCTTCGTGAAAGTTTAGATCTATGTACATATTTCCGCTGGATATTTTCGATATTTTCGCTGCTTTATATCCTGTCCCGATGAAATTTTTGAATCAAAATAATGATGACGGCGTAACATTTCGAAATCTTCAGGAAATCCTGTCAAGCTTTCTACGTAGATAAACTGCGGAATGAGGTTACGCTGTGGAAATTTCTGACGCAAGCAGCACGTGACGATGGATTTGGCTCTATTCTGAATGCAAATCTAGCCTTCTTTTAGGCACTTCCTCTTGATTTGATGAGGTCATGCCTCTATCCTACCCTTCCCGTCCGGAAAGGAAAACCTCTGACTCCATAATGTGGTCACACAAGGTAGAAGAGATAACTCGAATGGTGTGGCGTGTGGCATGGTGTGCGAAGATTATGAAATGCACATCTGCTGATGCAATTAGCCGCCTCGCTCAGTCCCCCCACTTGCGAAAGGCGCTACGTTCCCTTGAACATAGAGAAAACCAATTTTCTCACTCTTTATGCGCATGTTTTTATCGCAGTTCGGAGTGCACTATGCTACAAGGCACGTTACCTTTTAAATTTGGGTACTTTTCTCTATCGTTTTCCTGTTATCTGTTTAAAAAGCAATTTGTTCAAGAGCTAACTCGATTGAGATAACCCAGAACTGATGGGCATCCCTCAAAGTACGTTCAAAGATGACGTGACCACAGTTTTCTGTACTTATCTTATTAAGAATTGATTGACAAGGCAAACTTTCTCTTTCTTTACCTCCTATACAATTCGTTCGACCGAAGTCCTTTCTTGTTTTGGTCCAAAAACATCGAATACTTTGCAGTTAACAGGTTGTTGCACTTTTGCTATGTGTGTACAGGATGCCTTTAAAAACAATTTCCCATCGCCACTAATTCGATCATAAAGTGTCGACCGCACCGAGGCGGAAAACATCTTCCGAAGATTTGTCAAAAATCGATGATGGTTCTACACTAAAAAGAGGAGCAAAAACCACAAGTGCATTTCCAGTGTCGCGCGTACGGAGAGAACGTGGCGGGTCACGTGCGGGCGACGGACGGAGAGAGTAAACACCACCGAAATTCGCGGCGATCTTCCGATGGACGCAGCGGTCTTTTTCGCATTAGTGAGATGGACCATTCGGAACCACAAAGAGTCCTTTTCTGTTTCAGAAAAAGGTGAAGAAAGAGCCTTTTTGGTTTCAGATGGAATGTTAGGCTAAAGATGCCGCCAATGGTGTCAATGGGGTGGTGTCACCTACTCCATATCGACATTGCCGAAGCATCTCAGGAACATGCTTGTAAGTCTTCCCAGTAACGCTACCGTAGGAAGGAAGGTATTTAGTATTGATCTATGACTCAACCACCTCATCACCATCATCATTCCAACTATATCTTTTAAGAGTATAAAGCATTAAACGCTTAAAATGATGGCACCCCGATAATGTAGGTTCGGAATCTAGAGATCTCCGATGCAATGTTTTGCTTTTTCTCACGTCTATGTAGATCAATGGTGCCTTGTCCGGTATGTTTTCGATGTTTTTACAGTCTCGGAGACATCGAAAACAAGCGAGAATGACCAAACGATCCAACCGTTTGGCAACGGCGATTACGGTACCAAGTGGAGCGTAAAATCTATACAGGGCTTTGTCTTTGCCTTTCCTCTCCGTGTCATAGAAAAGTGACCACCATGAATGGGAGCTGTGCACTTTGGGAGAGTCAACAACATAGTCGCGGAAATTCTATTTTTAGTTTGATAACACTATCGACACGCCACTGTTGTGAAGTTTGGACATTGGTTAATATGAGTCAAACCATCTTTAAACCCTTTAACTTGATCTTCGAAGCATCTGTATGGGCTAAATATGGTTCTTTGCTATGCTGGTTGCTGATCATCACAAGGACACAAGGGGGATGTCTTAAAGAGCCTCTTGAAGCTCTGAAGAGAAGGTTAATACAATACTTATCGAAATGATAAGGGCCATGTAAAATTAGATGAAGTGGTACGGTATGCCATGTCAATTATGATACACGGAAGTTGCCATATGAGTGTTTTGCTTCCTCGACAACAATATTGACGGCATGTCATAAAACATGTTCCCTCCATGGTACATAGACACTGCGAGGAATCTTGTTTTTGACAAAAAATGGATCATCGTCTGTCTAGCAATAGACCAAAAAAATATGACCGATTATGATACGGCTGATTTAACTTTCTGCGATTCATGAAGGTAGGAAACGAGGAAAAAGAGCCTTAGAAAGAACTTTAAGGGAGAGACTTGCAAGATGTTGTTTTAGGAGGTCGATGCTCCTTCAATAGCACATGTGCTGTTGTGAAGGGAAAAAATGGTGTGATCAGGAGATTAGGGTAGCATGGTTCATCTGTCAAATGATTAAAATGCGTTTGGCAACTTTAAAAAGAATTTGTTCAGTCGGTGCTATCCTTCTGTGAAACCGAACACGACTGACCCGATGCCATGTCGCCCCGGCCACTGTGGCTCACTAGCAGCCCATCAGAACCCCTGCACGATTCGTCATTACAAATTGGTTGTGTACACCCGGATTCGAACCGTCAATGTCTGGTGTGACAGTTCGGAACTGTTCCATTTAGCCACACATCCAACGTCCTCATTAGTGAGAATGGATTGACCGTTTCAGGCTGTAACACAATATTGACCATCCCAGACGATATAATAAAGAACTGCTTTGAGACTCCATGTAGTACGCTCACTGTCCGTTTCGCCGTCCTAACAGGCGGCCCATTAAAGACTTGCAAGATGTTGTTTTAGGAGGTCGTGGCTCCTTCAATAACACACGTGTTGTTGTGGAGAAAAAATTGGTGTGATCTGGAGCCATGCTACTTTATGTTGATCGCCGGCCTGATCGCCTCGGCAGAAGGGTGGAAAACAGAAATATTACACCTTTTAGTGTAACCTTTGTCCTTGAGAAACAGCTGGGCGGTCAGCACACAGAAGGGTGAGTAGTACATGGTCATAAGGACGATCAAACTCATGTACTGTTTATAATGAAGTTCCATCAGATTGAGTAACACTTGGAGATTTTACACATTTCTCTAGTACCTCGTTCTAATAAGAACACCTTTGTTATTGCGAACTGTACTGACTATATTTTGATTACCAACTTGTCCGATCGATCAAATACAAGACACAGAGCACATACAATGCCCATCGAATCCCATCTTGTTTTGCATGCCTTAGCAATGTCACAACCAACACGTCCGTTCATCAGTTGCTTTCGTCAAAGCTGCTTCTTCATTGCTTTCTCGCTTAATTTTTGCCATCAGCTGTCGTCCCGCACCCGTTATTCCCTCTACGATATGCCGAAGAGTCACGTGCGATTGTAAACAAAGCTCGAGAGATGCTCCTTTATCTCCTAACGAGAATCATGAGCAGCATGATCATCGGAACCATAAAAGGCAATCTAAAACAGGGATGTTGTTTGTAAGGTCACAAGGTGCTTGGCGAGTGCATGGAGACGCCTGGAAGGAGAGAAGATTTGCAAATCGTTTGTTTTGCACGAGAAGCAAACAGTTGTGCAGGAAACCATTGTTGGACCGGTCCTTGCGAATGATCATCGTGGTGCGACACATTTTGGTCGCAAGATCGATCGAATAGCTTGGGAAAACTGCCAAGTAGAGCCAAGGGCGAATACTGCAGACGAAGGTGCACAATAAACCTTAACCTGATATATTGATCTTCAGTTGTGACATCATAAATTCAAACCCTCCGAGCTCATGATTTTTGTTCCTTCAACCCACAATGACCTCTAATAACTAACTTGAAACCATTGGGTCTTTATTTGATACTGCAATTTAACACAACGGTGGTAAACTTACCAATGGCAAATCCGACGGCAGCTCCATGGATACGGGCCAATGGGAAACTCGTCGATTACTACAACGGGATAACGGCTGGACCAGTTGGTGTAGTGGGGCCAGAAGACACGCTGGTTAGCAGAGGAGTATCTGCAATTATAGAAATTTGATATAAATAAGGATGATAAATACCATTTACCAGTTTTGCTTTGCACACTGTCGTTCTTTGGACTGTCCTCCTTGTCTTTCTTGCCAAAGCCGCAACAACGCAAGCAACGTAACGAGTATACACATACGCAGAGGCAAAGGCAGCAAAGAACTGACACGGCCAAAACCATTATGACGAAGTAATCCCAAGGCAGCTCTTCCTCCTAAACATAGTACATAGTTGAGAGCACAGTACAGTTTAAAACTTACATCTTCTGCAGTCACAGTCTCCGACGACGGCATGAACGTAGAATTCGACTGCATCTTTTAAAAATCCGGTTACAAGCAACCAGTTAACTCAAAAGCGAACAGATATTCGCTCGAACCTCCCGATAAGTGTGTTCACATGGTCTTAAGTCTAGACATCTCCGCCCGGGCGCATCTCGGCACCGGACAGCAGCCGTCATTTACATTATTAGTTCCGGACGCCGAATGGCTGAAAACGGGGAAATGAATCCGCTTCTGCACTGCGATGACGAGATGATGCGGTCCAACTTCTACTTTTACGGCTTCATTGGATGCATGGTCTACTCCGTTCTGGTCCTTACTGCCACGATCGTTTACGTGGTCATCTACAGGGAGCACTTCGCTCTCGTGCTCCAGAAGAAGAAGCTCCGAACTGGAATAAGCGAGAGGCAACCTAGTTTTAGTGAGAAGCAACCAGGAGCCAGCGAGAAGCATTCAAATGCCAGTGAGAAGCAACCAAGCGCCAGCGAAAAACAACCAAGTGCCAGCGAGAAGCAACCATCTACGGGGAGGCAACCAAACGGCAGTGAAAAACAACCAAATGTCGATGTTAATCGTTGATACGTTTGTTAACTTTCCTTTGTTGTGCTAAATGTGTGTTGGAATAAAATGGTTTCACGGTTTAACGCGACATGAAACTGGGGACCGTGACCAAGCTCCCCTTCACAAGCAGTCCACGTGGCAGAGGAACACTTCCGTCTGAAATAAGTGGAGAGTAGTGCAAGGTTCGCGAAACCGTCTGCAACTCCTACAACGATTATCAGGAAGGAGACAGTAGCAGCGAACTGTCAGCGCCGGTTAGGGTGAGACGTTTCTTTTGCTTGTCTTTTGCGCGCTTCACGTGGTGTTCCCTCTGTATGCTTGTAGAGCCTTGCTTCGTACTTCAGATGTTGTAAACGTACGGCATTCAATGAAGTAGTTTGAAGTGCGAATTGTAGAGATTAGAAATCCAACACAGCTGTCATCTGCTCCACAATTCCCTCTTTCGTGGATCTTTTCCTAATAAGCCGCGTCCCTTCATGCCTTTTGCGTTTCTTGGTTTATGCTAACCTGTATAATCTTGCGCTTCTTCTGCCCCATTTCCCTCTTAAAGTGCCTTCCACTGCATTTTTACTGTTTCCAGATTCAAGCTGCACCATGAAAGACAGTAACAACTCATCGTTCTCATCAACTATCCGCCGCAGTCTCCGTCTCGGTCGCAAGGACAACAACAACACGTCGTCCGTGGTGTCGGCCCCACAGTCGCTCACCTACGACGACTTCAGCCAGCCGACGCCATTGCGCACCTGTGAACTCATCTGTGAGGGGCGCTCGCTGTGGGTGAACCCCGGCTACATCTGCGAGTTCAGCAAGTACTTCACCGAGATCATCTACGAAGGAGGGACCCAAGCCAAAAACGTCGCCATAAATGGAGTCAAGTATGAGCAGTTCCTTGAGTTGCTGCGCGTATTGTGCTATTGTCCCACGAGGAAACCTATAACTGGTATGTTGTCTCGATATTCTTTTTCCTGATCCCTGGTTTCAGAAGCTAATATTGCCGTAATTATCGATATGGCGTGCAATTTCGAAGTCGAACCAGTGATGCGCCGCTGCGAGGAGTTCGTGGCCCGCAGGATCGGCCAATTAGATCGCCAGCGTCTGTTCCAACTGACCAAGACCTTGTCGCAGTGTGACCGCTACAACTCGACCATGACACTGCTGGTCGACAAGATGGCTCGCATGCCAGATCATGATTTGAGTACCATGCAGTTCTCTCAGATTCCCGGTGACGTCGTCGCCGATCTCTACGAAGTCAGGCGACTTCAGAAGAAACGTGGACCTAAAAGGATTGGTGACAAGTTTTGCTGCTTGATGTGAAGATATTTTGATGCCGTGTTTGTTCATTGTTGGCTGGTAATATATTTTGAGTGTTGTGCTATAGTCTTGTGGGCTACGGTGCTTTCTGGTTTTACCATCCATCTCTACTGTAACCTTTTTTTTATGGTGAACGGACATTTCAGTACCGTTCATTTCAGTCCCGGTTGCCTTCGCAGGCCTCCAGTCGCCGCCAACTTCGATGTCTTCAACCAAAGATTCGCAGTAAGTAACTATCTTTTGGCTTCAACTTGCTTTGCTTTTGGCGTCCGAACCGGACTAAATTATCGTGACTGAAAAGTCGGAGCTGAAATTCCGGGATCCTTTTTATCGTTATAGACGGTAGTCATTTCAGGCCAGCAATGGATTCGTGCTTCGTCGGAATTAAGTTCTGCCGTGACTGGTAAGCGAGTTTCATTGTTTCCTATCTATCTACTGTATTTGCAGTGACAACATGCTATACCCACGAGAAGATAAGGCCGTGAGGAAGCTCATGTACGCTTGCCGAATCTGTGACTACGTGGAGCTCTCTGACAACCCATGCATTTACTTCAACCAAGTCTCATCGAAAACCAAGGACCGCGTCTTCTAATCAATTTGTTGGTTGTATGGTTGTTGTAATTCTCTTAACGCCTGAATAAAATATTCCAACCAAGCATTATGCGTATGGGCGTATGAGAGGAAGCGTATGGACGTATGGGCTGTAGGCGAGGAAGGGTCTTGTGCAGATTTTAACGAAACCATTGGTTTGGTCTTAAGCTCGCAGGTCACGAAAGCTGACCGTTCCTGTTATCCTTTCCTCACCAACGCTGGACGAGTGTCACTCCTGACAAGGATCGCAAAGACAATAGTCAATAACGCCGAAAAAATCTATTTACGTTGGAAGGTCAAAAACGTCACAAAATTACAAAATGATCACCGAGTCTTCTCCAGTTGTAAATTGAAACAATATCGCAAGTCTTGTGGAGATATGGCCAGCCGGAATGTCCTGTACAACCATCCGAGGGATCCATTGCTGTCAGCCTTCAGAAGGCCACAATTGCAGAGTCGCAGTGCGCAGGCGTAGGCGGCACTGGGCGAGAGAGGTTCTATCCCTTCCTTGTTCCGGGAGATGGCGCGATAGTTCCTCAAGATGATCTGGAAACTCATTTCCTCGATTCCGGTCGAAGTGGTCTCCTCGAGCACAGCGTGCATGATCGTCTTCTCGTGAAGCGAGAGCGTCGCCACCAACTCAGAGCGGTAAGCAGACTTGGCTTCTTCAATAGCCGCTTGGACCTGAAGATCGAGATGTGTGAAATCCAAGAACAACATCTACTTACGTGTTTCAGTTCTAGAGAAGCACTGGAGAGTTCAATGGCGATTTCGGCTGCGCGTTTCACGACGTCCAACGCTTTGCGAAGATCTCCGGAGATGGACGCGACCTTTCTGCTGGCGAACTGGACGGCATCCTTTGAGATGCATTTGGCGCCTTTGAGACGGTCCTGGAGTATAGAGCCGATTTGCTCGAACTCGTACGGTTGGAATGTGAGGCGGTTGAAGCCTATGCGACTGGTGATGCGGAGCGAGAGCGCTCTCTCCGGGAGGTCCAGGGTGTTGGCGATGGCAATAACGTTCACGCGGGATTCCGGAACGGCAGCCCAATTGAAGATATCATAGATGATATCTTGGCGCTTCGTGCACAGTAGATCCAGCTGAAATTTAGAAGATGAGAAAGTGCTCGCAGAAGCCCGTCCTTACCTCATCTACAAGTAGAACGACCGGGAGACGCTTGGCGTCTTTGTAGAGGAACATGTCGTTGAGCTTCCTGCGAGCCGTTCCAACGGCGATCCTTTTCCTAGCCAGGTCGGGGAACAGCTGCGTGAAGACTGCGACGAAGAACTGCTTTGGATCAGCCAGTTCCATGGCGTTCACCCGCACAAACTGGAACTTCGGGAATTTCGGGTTTGCTTTTAGCATCCGGGAGACCTAAAGAGGGTTGTTGTACGACAAAATTGATATGGAAGCCTACTTGTAGAACTGTGGCGGTTTTACCGGTTCCGGGGACTCCACTGATATACATCGACTGACTGTGACCGTTCTTGGCGGCTGCGTTCTTGAAGAACGTTTCAATATGACGATACTCGGCCTCACGACACGGGAGACGGTCCGGAACTACTGCGGCGCAGAGCTGGGAACGCACCCATGAAAGCGTATTGGGCTTCTAAAATGGGGAAGAGTTTAGAAGATAACATTGAATAACGCACCACTCGTTCTGTTTCCATCTTGGGTTTTTTCTTAGGAGAAACGCCTAGATCTTTGGCGGAATTTCTGCAGCGACTAGTGGCCTTCGATCGCGGCATCGTCTTGCGTCCTCTGGTACGCTGACCACGTGAAACGAACTCCTCGTCCTCCGATAGATCGTCGTCCGTTTCCGAATGGTTTTCGTCCCTAAACGATGTTTGAGTTCTAAAGGCCCACTAAAATATAGATCCTACTCGCTGATGTCGTCTTCGTCGCTTTCAATAACGTAGGATGGCTCCCTATGGAAGGGTTTCGGCCGGCCTACCGTAGTCGGTTTCTTCCCGACTCCAAACGGGCTGTCGGGGCCAGCTATACGCCAGTAATCGGAGCTTGCCTTCTTCAGGCGAACCTTAACTCCTAAAGCTCCTTGTTGTTGTTCTTGGACTCTGCTCGCTTCTGAAGTGAAGAGACTGCGTCTTGCGCTCCTTGTCGACGTCGAGGGCCTATCAACAAATTGCTCGGCCTGTGGCTTCTTTTCCGAGGATAGTTTCACTGCCTTCATGGCAGATTCGAGCGTCCGGCTGGCCTTCGTGGAACGCCCAACACCTTTATTCCGCGGTGGGGTTCGAGGGTATCGTGCTGGACTTGGAGTCGCATTTTCCTTGTCCGTGCTGCGACGCTTCACCGGAGTCTTCCGTTCTGGCCTCGGTGGACTTCTCTTGATGGAGTTCTGACGAATCAGTCTAGCTGACCGTCTGGGAGCATCACCAAGAGAGACGTGTGAGGCTGACTGTCGCATCTTGACGGTCTGAAATGTGCCAAAGAAGATTAGAAGAAGTTGAGAACATCGCGCCACGTGAGTGACAGAGATCGATCTCGGACAGGAGCTACTTATCCATTGCTTTAAGACAAGATCTATCGTCACCGTCAAGGAATCAGCGTGCTCAAATAAAGACGATCAACATGACACTTCGCGACATGGCTAAAAATCAAAGGACCCAACGTAAGATTGGGCTTCCATCACACGCACCACCACCAATCGCCCAAATCGATCGCCAGCCCACTAACCATCGAATCTTGCGCCAAACGTTTTCGCGCACTCTCATGGTCCCGTCACGATTGAAACGTTTGAAACGTTCCGGACAGTTTCTCGCCTTTGGAGATGGAGAAGTAGACGAGTCCATTTGACTTTGTGAGCTGATGACTACTTCAACAACAACAAAAAAAACGCGGAAAAGAACATCGGATTACAGAGGTGCATACCACGATCAGCAGCACGGAACATTTGAAACGCCCCGGACAGTTTCTTGCTTTTGGAAAGGGAGAAGTATACGAACCCACTGGACTAACGAATGGCACACTGTGCTAATGACTACTTCAAAAAACGTGGAAATGGACGGATATTCATACAGTTGTAAGACACCTTCGACGGGGCAAGGAGGAGAGACCGTGAGCGTCTCGTAATTTCTCCGAAGAAGCGCAGAATACTCCAAGAGGGATAGCGAGAGTGGGGAGCGAGGAAGTGGTCCGCACTGGTCCGCACTGGTCCTACGTTAGGACCACCCTCATTCCTGTGATTCGCATATTCCTCTCAACACGATTACGTTTGAACAAGCGGATGAGCATGATCTCCGCTTTTAGGATCCTCTCCTTCGTATTGGAGGTGGTGTTGCATGGCATTCATCGGGAAGGCGCTGTTTCCTTCGGATCATTTCTCTTGTCCTCGTTCAATCGCTGTTAAGTCTTGTGTTGCATGCAGTGGCCGTATTCACGAAACTGTGAAGTGGTGTGAGGTTCCTCACACTAACTTCACAGTCACTATATCTTCCTTCCAGCTTCTGAATGGAATGAGATGGGAGGCTCCCCCAGTTCCTGTGCTCCCCTGCTTCTCGATGAGTTAGGTGCGAGAGCTGGGAAGCGAATGAGTATTAACTGAAGTTAGTGTGAGGAACCTCACAGCACTTCACAGTTTCGTGAATACGGCCACAGGAGTGTGCGGAATTCCGTTCCGACTTCCGAAACTCTGCAGAAGCTGAAAATTCACGAGACAACTTCATGGGACATTCTGAACTTTAAAACAATTGCCTGCATCTGTCTCATGATTGATAGGCAAAATACTATTTCCGTTCCCACTTCCGAAACTCCGGAACTTCCGGTCTTTTCTAACCTTCCGAGTTCCGACTTCTGTTTAGAAGGCCGAACTTCCGAGTTCCGACTTCCGTTTGGAAAGCGAAACTTCCGAGTTCCATTTAGAGAAATTTTACTTCCGCACACCCCTTTTGCATGTCATTTATCGGGAACGCGCTGTTTCCCTCGGATCATCTCTTCTTGTCCTCGTTTAATCGTTGTTCCGCTTAAGCCTCCTCGTTTAAATTTTCTACCGTCTCGTTTGTCTTCCAGATGGCTCGTCGATTCCGCCCCCTCGGCGCCAGTTCTCCGGTACGCGGAAACTCTTCGGACGAACAAGAGGTATTCTAAGCAATCCGGCTCTGGCTAACAATGGTTTCAGTCAGCTCAAAGTTTCGCATATGGTAGGGCTGCCTCTACCATCAGTCCCATATTCTCGTCCAGCACCAACGTCAGCGAAGGACGAGCGCAGCTCCTCGCAATGGTAGGTTTCCTATACATTGTGAAAGTCAGTTTCAGTTTTGTTTATTTTTAGTCCAGTGGCGATGAAACCGTGATCGCCGAAGAAGCTGTACATCCTCAGCCAACGCGCCCGGCCCACAGTCCGATTCAAATGCGATACGAAGAGGTTTGGTGGCTTTCCCAGAATCGGTAATATTTGACCTTTTCAGTTCATTCCCGCGTCGGAGGGCCAAGTTGGGCAGAGCCGTTACGTGAATATCAACACCGGACCCATTGTGGTATGTCATAAACATTTCTAGTTCTCTAACTAACCCCTTACATTCGTTTTTAGCTCGACCCTTATAATGTCGACGAACTCAGCGAAGACGGTGGTGGCTGGAATGATGCGCCTTCTTTTGAGAATACTGCATCCGTCTTCGACTACCCGGAACAGCCCGTCCGCAAGGAGGAACCTGATCAATGCCGCCCTCGCTACGTAACTTCCATCTATCAAGACGTAACTCAAATCTGATTTAGGTGGTACCGGCTGATTATGGAGTAGGATCCGAAATAACTCACCGACTGAACATGGTAAGAGACTGAATAGGCGCTTTTAAACCAGTTTCTTTAGGCCGTGGAAACTAATCCGGCGACTACGCTTACCGAAGAAATGGAGTTCTATAATGCCAGATCGGTATTGCGCCGTTGTGTACACATATGACCGCGATTTTTAGGACTATGGCAGATCCTTCAACTGGAATGAGACGCCAAACGAGTGGGACATGGTTAGTACTGATTGCCCCTGTACCTCCTGCAATTACTCCATTTCAGTCGGTTTCTACAATGAGCGGACGTGTGGAACTGGACGAGATGATCCAAATGGAGATGAACGCCGCTCTCGAAGTTGCATACTCACCTAGTTATGGTCGTATTGTTTATCTTTTCAGCGACATGTGAAATGCCACGTGGAGACAAATACCGACGTGGGAGGAATTCCAGTAGAGAAGGTATGTACTTCTGACGAAGTATACACGAGCATATAAAATTACAGAAATGGATCCCTCTTGAGCCCAAGGTTGAACTTATTGAAGAAGACACAGAAATCTCCGCTGCCCTCCTCGTAATGTTCTATAAGATCGGCTGGATTACTATAGTATGGTTTAGGAAAGCGCCTACCTGATGCGTAGTGTAGGAGAAGCTGTTGACCCAGTTATGGTAGGTCGGTACCGTAATCTCGTTATTCACGTCTTCTTTCAGATCGACAAGGGCACCCAGCTCTCAGTTCTTCTCAATGTCCACAACTATCACCCTCAACTCGAAGACAGATTTAACCGCCGCTACACTAATGTAAGCATAATTTGTGAGAGTGTGTTTACTTTATCCTTGGAGTTTAGCGCTTTAACGAGTTTCTTGAGGACTACAGGCGCAGAGTGGACCCTGACTTTAATCCCTTCGTATGTTACAGTGCTCGAAGAACTTAAGTCACTTGTACATTTAGGAGCGCCCCGAACCACCTGTTAACGCCACTCTGGTTGGATTGAACACTTCAGAGAGCTTTCGCCGCAGTCGTCTTAGATCCTCCACCCGCACCACCCCCAACGAGTCCTTCCATTTCGCAGACCGTGATGAAGTACCTGAGCGCGGAGCATCGCCTCCTCCCCAAATAGAACGCAGAGAAAGAGCCAGCAGTCCTGCCACTGCCCTCAGCCTCATGTTTGGAATGCGGTTCCACGCTCAGGCCCAGGCGGATCCCGGACACAGACTTTGAAATTGACATTTATTGTTATTTGTTACTGGTTGCGGGCTAATAAATATTTTGTAACAATCTAAGGATCCATTGTAATCCAAATCCTCAATCAATTGAGTGTCTTCCTCAATCAATGGGGTGGTTCTTGGTACTTCACGAAAGCTCGAACAACATTTGAGTATTTGCTTTATTACAGGACTGTATCTTTCAAAGCTTTAGTATTACATTCAAATGGGACGTGATGCTATTTTCCGATGTTGCCAAACCACTTCTTCGTATCCTTTCCTAAAATTCTCCTCTTACAAAGTCCCGATAACATCTCACAACCTTTCTTCTCAGCTTCTTTTGCGACATTCTGTGCCGCTTTCTCGACCTTCTTTGCGGAGCTGGAGGCTGCATCCTGGACGTCGTGTGCTAGATTCGTTGATAAGTGATGTCAAAGGATTGGAGGGCTACCACACAAGAAAGGTCTACTGAATGTGTATGCTAACGGTTCACGTGGGGGATTGTGCTTTTTGCATGGTTCTTGTGATAGATAGGAGAAGTGTGCATCCTTACGTGCAGATTTACAGAGCATACACTAATTTCTAACTATCCTAACATTCTTAAACTTGCCCATTCTCCGAACAGCTCGTTTCGTATCTTTTCTCGCAAGGGCTACTGTAGGCAAGTTTACCATGTCTTAGTCGCACATTTGTGAACCTACCGTATTCTTCCGCTTTCTTTGAAGCCCTATTAGCTGATTTCTTTATATTTTTAGTCCCACTGGACGCCGCATTATCAGCCGAATTCGCTAAAGTTCCGGGTTACGGTATGCAGACGCGCCTACAGTAACCTACACGATCGCTTGAAAATCCTCTTCGTCCGAGTCAACGCGTTATTCACCGAATCCTTCTAGACATTGTCTGTGTCTGGCACAAAGGGACAGTAACACCGACTCACCAGATTTCCCATTGAGAAGCAGCTTCACAATAAACAACCGAACAACACAAGGAGCGATGGAAACGTCGCCGCCAATTCGCCAATTGGCATCTTCCCCTAACCTGTTCTGACACTTCGTCTGCCCCCTGCCTATGACTGTGCTCATTTTGAAACTTCGATTTATCATTTCGACTGAGTTCTTCTTTTTGTAAGAACGGTAAGATAGAAGTAAATAACTCCGAGATACAATAAATAATAAGCGAAGAACGATAATAATATGCATGTGTTGATGGGGTACAATACAACATTTAATAATTTCTGTGTTGATAAACAACTTTGTACAACGGAACGAGAACAACGGAGAGTAGCTGTTTGGAAAAGAGTAGGTATGTACAACGGACGGCGAGCAAAGGCAGGATAGTAGGTAAGAATGGGAAAGAGAAGGGACACCGGTTTCTATCACCTGGCCATGTGGCACTGCTTAGATTACACTGGCGGGAAGGTAGTCGAAGGCCTTCGACGCCCGCTCACTGAACCCGGGTGCATGAGGGGGCACCGCGGGTTGCTCTGCGTTGGTCGACCTCCGGAGCTTGATCTCCCCTGTACCCGCAGCGCTGGGAACTTGATTCCTGATGTCGGTGGCGAAGTCGCGCTCGCTTCGGACGTGCGATCCCATAATCATCTGATCGGCGGGCGACGCGGACGATGATGATCCAGTGGAGGACGGCATACCGTAGTTGACCTCGAGACCGTTATGCTTGAGGACATCAATGCATTCACGGGAGCCTCCCTGCTGTCCATACCACATGGCGGAACGGCCGTTCTCATCGAGGACGCGGATATCGGCATTGTACTAAAACAAACGAATTAAATTAGGCACAGAGCAGAGAGGTATATTTTACGGTCACTTTATGGATCTTATCAGGGATCTTATCAAGAAGTGTTCTTGATAACATACAGCCGGCTGAATTTTGAGTGGCAAAGTCACGCCAATACCAACTGCTCACAGATTACAATACTTTGAAATCGTTGACATACCCAAAGAAGAAGTTGGACGAACTCAACGGATCCCAAGGAACATGCCAGGTGAAGGGGTGTCCTCCGATCTCTGGAGCTCAGAATGGCATTCAAGTCCTTATCTTCGCAGCGAGGGAGAACCACAAGAAGTGCGTCCATGTCACGCTGTGAGACGGCTTCGAGGATTTGTTTCCCAAAGGTGCGATCTACAGGGACAGCAGGCAAGAACCGCTTCTGTTCGTACTTGGACTTGATCCACAGCTCCTTCTGTTCTCTGGTGGCGTCCGAAGCTGGCTTCCGCTCACGAGGAGCATTGTGCTCCCACAAGCGGTTGGCACGCTCGTTTCCGATCGCCTGCATCACTCGCAGGTACTCCATCCTAAATAGAACAAAATTAGATCATTGGATATGACTCATATGACTTACGGCCAATCATCCAGCTCCAACGAGCGCACCTTAGAGACGTGAGATCCGAGATTGCGGTGAATACCCGAACATTCGATACAGATTAGAGTTCCAAGATTGAGGGAAGCCCAATCCGGCTTGAGGGAGCCACAGTCGGCGCACCGGTCATTACCAGCGATTTCGCGTATCCCATGGACTTCGGCGCGGTCTCCATGTTGGCGAGAGCTGTTGTGCTGCTGCTTCTGGGACATCTGCGCTTGTAGGGAGAGCTCAATTTGCTCCTCTATGGCCGCGACCCATTCGTCGCGCTCCTCTACCGAAGTAGCCGAGAACTCCCAATGCTTTTGGTCGGAAGTCACAATTTCGAACTCGCAGTCGTCTTCTAAAATAATTATTGGTTGAAACTATATCTTAAACATTTTCTTACCGTCTTCGTTGTGCTTGTGGCCACTGCCAAGACGACGATGCCCTCGCTTCTTCTTCATA
Source organism: Steinernema khuongi (assembly GCA_016648015.1). NCBI lineage: Eukaryota > Metazoa > Nematoda > Chromadorea > Rhabditida > Steinernematidae > Steinernema > Steinernema khuongi. The sequence continues at coordinate 25,211 of JADLIF010001761.1, read as the reverse complement.
TCTTTCTGCGAGGGAACGGGCACGACGCTACTACTCGTAGACGTAGCCAAGCCCATGGCATTCAGATCGGCGTCACTTCCGCCTGATGTTCCATCTCCAGGAGTGGAGTTTCCGTTTCCATTTGCGGTGGGGCCGTCCAGGAACTCGTACGCGGTAACGAGGTTTTCTTTTCCAGGAGCAGAAGTAGACGGAATGGCGCAGGTAGAAGCGCGCTGTGTATTGCGCGGGACTGGACGGCCTGAGACCTTGACCGTAGCCAAGCCGAGGAAGACCTCTTTACCGACGGAATTCTTATCCATATAGTCCTAAAGCAGAAGGAATATAATAAATCGGGATTTTTCATTGCTACCTTAATATTATGATGGTACAGGAGACGCCCATCGGGATACAGACAAACATACTTCTTCTTCCATTCGCGATTGAGTGTCTTGCTGCTGCGTTTGTAGAGCTGACCCTGCTTGATGGGAATGGCACGGCCAGCACCCATATTCACCTCAGCGGACATCTTGGCGGCCTTTTCTTCTGAATTCAAGTGGTGGTCTTTGCTCTGGCGCTGGAAGATATTTGAAATTCGACGGTTCTTGCGCTGCGTGGTAGGGGTGCCATTGGGCGTGGGCAGATGACTTGTGGAGGCGCTCGCCTGATTGGTCATAACCATGTTCTGGTTATCGAACTGCTCGTTCTGCAAGAACTGCAACTGCTCCATCTGGCTAGGATGTACGTTGACGGCAGTCGTGGATCGACTTGTCACGGCGGCGTTTGCGTGATGAGGAGGCGTCTCGGGCTGATGATGTCGTCCAGGCATCACGAAGGCTTGGCTGGAGCGAGCAGACGCCGGCGGAGGCGGCTGATCTCGGTGAAAGAGCTGTTGGGGTGGAGCCGCCGTGGATCGCCGTTGGAACTGCTGCTGGTCGTGAAGCGGCAGAGCAGAGATTGACCTGAAATGTGGAAATATGAATTGTGGTGACAAGGCTGTAGCAATAAAAAGGCGCAAACAAACAAGTAGGTATGAATATATCGCAGTTTGCGTTTGGAAAAGGAAACGCTTCGGGCAAACAAAGTTGTTTACAGAACGATAAAAAATCCTCCAACTCTAAATGAAACTGGCGCAAATACGATCGGTCTGCAATGCATGAGACTGTCTGAGTCTGCAGATACTAGACCTCGTTCTGTCTAGCCAGACGTAAATACAATTTTGCACTTTTTGTGAACAGTGAATTTGCTAAATCAGCATCAATAGGTGCATTTTAGCGGAACAATAGAAGTAGCGGCAAAACAGCCACCTATTTTACGGTTCTCTTCATTCGTTCAATCGAAAAGTCAATTTCACGGAGGAGAGAACGCTGTTGACAGCCATCAAGGAAACTACGTTCGATACAGCATGAAAAATTCATCAATTTTAGCGAAAAAGCTACGGGAGCGTACATGCCCTCATCTCCGTTGACGCAACGAATGCCTGTTGGTCACGAGTTTAAAAGATAGAAAGTGAAAAGTAGCTGCGCGACGCGCTGATGTCAAATGAGGACACTTCGAGATGTAAACAGCTGCGAAAACACTTATACCGCAATGAGTCACATCTCCGCAAAGCGCTCAATTTCGTTGATTAGTTGGCGCCACTCCACGTCATCGAGAAGAAGAAGAAAAAGTACTCACCTCTGGTGATGATAGGGCTTTCCGTTGTTATTAGTGGCTGCGTATACGGGCTGATAGTCGAGGTGCACGAGCGGTTGCTGATGCTGGAGCGTCGAGGCCGCAGGTGTCGATGATCGCGGTCCGGAAGACGACGATGAGTGGAGCCACCGGGGTCGATTCTGGAGCGCCTTCTGACACACTAAACAAAAGGAAAACGGTGAGTCAGTCGCACAAAATGAAGAAAGTCAAATGGTAGGAGGGCGCAAAGAACAGGAAGAAGCGCAAAGCCCCAGGGCAGCTGCATTTCGGACCGAAGAAGTGCATGGCGACGTTCCCAGCTGTTCGCTTGGAAAGGAGTTTTGTGATTTCGCGCGAGGAAACGATCGCCGCGAGGGAGAGCACACGCGCTGTTTGCACTCACTCCACGGCGCCGGCAAGCGAGAAGTGAGCGGCAGTGGAGCACGTCGGGAAGCGCAGATTGGCGGTTTCTGCACGCGCGTTGATTTGATTGACGCTGACGAGCGACGGTGATACCTAGCGGGCCGACGCGGCGATGTTTGCTCCTTGAAGCTTTGCAGAATGCAGATAAGTGGAAGAGGAGGTGGTTTTCGGGTTTAAGGGGCTTTACAGGGGTCCACATCTGTTTACAGAGATATGGTGCGAGACAGACATTACTCAATGTCAGACATTTATCATTGTATCGGCTGTCTGATGTATGTAGACTGTCTGAAAAGTCTCTCTACAGTATACATGGGATTTGCAGAAAGGCCGATACAAAGAGTCATTGAGGGAACTAGTCTAGACTGTCTATTGAATGAAGAGACGGCGGACAAAAGAGGAGATTAAGCTCGCTTACACAAAAGAAGTGCGGGTAAACTACACGTATAGCCACAGAAGCAAGTCAATCAGCATGCCTGGGCGTATAGACCTTCATTCAGAGTCTAGACGCCACTTCATGAGAGCCAGATCTTTCCCTCAAAATTACCACTATGTTGTACTTAGATTAACCTCCTCGAATTGGACAGTAATTATCCTGGGAATGCACTCTTCCGGTCATCATTAGCGTGGAAAGGGCAAAAAACGTCAGCTCGCAAGAATTGGCACTCAATCAAAACGGAAGACGCTCCCAAGACCAGGAAGTCTTTTCGACGCTTTATCAGGGGAAGGATGCTTAAAAACGAATGGACCGGGCACCCTGACGTGCACGTAGCGGCGCTATAATCCGCCGCTACACGATACAATAACAGAGCCCATAATCCGATCGGAAACCAGAAGCAGCACTGTTTCATATCCATCCAGTCCTGTTCGTGGCCGCCAAAAAACAGCGCGAAACCGGCACCGATAAGATCAGCTGGCGCATTTTCGAACGCGCGAGGTGGCGAAACGAAGAGGCAGCCCGAGCGCACGTGCTTATGAAGGAGTGGCTCGTCGAGGGGTGACGTAATTGCGCCCTCGACGGCCTCCTCAAGTTTGGACGGGTGCGAGAACATATAAAACTTGTTTATGCGTAAGCGGTCATTTTTAAGAAAAATGGACCATTGGACGACCGCTAATTGACTTTATGAGTGTTGGTTCCTAATGGCACTCGGAAGGAGCTGTAATTTAGTTTCGGGCAGATTTACGACCCTGGGAGGGATAGGGCGCGGAAATTTCGCGCTAATTTGAAATTTGAGGTTTTTGGATTATACCGTATCGTCTAGGGCGATCATATGTCACGCATAGGAGGGACTCGTGGGAGACTAATTAGTAAGTAGGCTGGCTTGCTGTGTGGGAGTAGCTGTTTTGAAGAATGTTCCTGGGAAAGGGGATGAATTTAATGCTAGGGGCTTCGGAAACATTAATTCATAATTTGCACTATGATGTTTAAGGCATTTTGGATCACTTGTAATGGGACGTGTAGAGAAAGTAAGTAGGGCTTCTGCTGTGTGGCTTTATGCCCTAGGAACCGCAAGGCTCTCGTTTGGACCCAAGCCTAGGCGAAGCCACAAACCACAAGCCCCTACAACTTCTTAATCTGCATCTCCACCCGGGTGCAGGTCCTTCCTCGACACAGGGAAACTGGAAAAGTCACGCCGTGTGGGAAACAAAATCAGAGTTAACTCGATCAGACATGGGAAGAGGTAGTACGAACAAACACTGCGAGTTGTTCCGCGCTCGACGGGACCTCTGACGGAGCGCCGAAAGGGGGAGAAAACAATGCCGCGCAGCATGAAGCCTCATACCCAATTAGCATCGCCGCCATCTGTCGCTTTTGCACTTCTTGTTATTGCTTTGTCTTAAGTGGACACGAGCACAACGTCCTAAGATCACACTAGTTCGAAGGAGGCCCGCGCCCAGCTCAATTAATATGCCGAATTTGGACGTTGGGGCCACCTGCCACCTTAACGAGCCCCACAGGACTCACCCATCGTGGCGACGAGCAGCCGCTCCAGCAGCGGCTGTTGATACCGTTTGAGGGCCGTTTCCTGGCGACGACGATGGGACATGCTTGACCGTTGGGGGCGACTAGGCCGGCTTGCACAGGACTACATTCGCGCATATGCGAATGCAAGTGTGAATGGAGCCAAGCGCGCTGCAGGCGAAATCGTTTAGTCGTTTCGCAAAAAGAGAAGGAGGGGCGGAGGGGAGGGAAGCGATGTATGCGTATGCACATTAGTGCAAGCCGGGTGGACGCCGCTTAAAAATTCGAGCGCGCCGTATTACTACGGGCTGCCAAGGAGGGGTCCAGTGATGATCGATAGGGGGCGCGAAGATGGACAGGACCGAGTAATGTATGGGGGGTTTCGGGTAAAAGGCGATTAATTACTTCCCAAAAAGGAGTGAAAAAAGTGTCGTCGGCACCCTCGTCGTCGTAGGGGTGGCACTAATCAATCAAAGTCGCAGTGTGCAATTAATTGGGATTTTGTCCAATTTTGGGTGAGTGGCCGCAGTTGGGTTTGAATTGCTGGATATCCGATGACTGCGCGTTTGCTGACATGTCCGTTGGATGGGCATTCTGATTAGTGGAAGGGGGAAGTTTGTCCATCCCAGGGGACTGTTCTTGGTGTTGCCAACCGGTAGGAGCAGGGGAATATAACGCTTTTCCAAATCCCAGCAATCCTTATCTGCTTATTTTCAACGGTGAATCAATGTTATAAGCCCCAATGCATACTAAGAGAGTTGAAAAAAAGTTTTGCTCACGGCCGGATTCGAACTTGCTTCGAGCGTTTCGTAATCGCATGCTTTATGGCTCATTGGAAACATTTTTGCTTACCAAACAACCGGCCCGGGTTCGAATCCGCCCTGAGGCAACAATTTATTTTCCCTCCTACGGCACTTGAAATACTTTTCTGCACCCACAAAAACATTAATAACAATAACGTCATTGTTGGTTCAATGACTGTGCTCCCACAAAAGGAAGTCCGATATCGGATTGCTCACTGTTTGTCGAAGCGCCCGGTAGTCCGATAACAGAAAAAAGTCCCAAAGAAGCACGAGCCGAGCTCATGCATATGCATTCCGTAATCTGGAGCGCAAACAAAGCGGAGATCTCGCGCGGCCCACAAGGAAGAGGCCGGCGATGTTTGCTGAAAGCACACACGGACAAATATAATAACGCGACGACGGCGCTTTTGAATGAATTGATGTGCGTGCTCCGTGTTGTTTAATGGAGAATAATGGCACTGCGCGTGGTTTGTATGTGGCAGGAGGGCAAAAACGCAGGAGCAATTAAGCGCGCGAGAAGATTCGAGGAAGAAAGGTTATTACGTGCCTGCAAGAGGGACTGGAACTCGAAATTTGATGGATTTGTGACCTGGATCGGGGCAAAAAGGCGGCGAGGGACAGAATGTGTCAATAAGCCCGCGGACAGCACGCATAACCACATAATAACCCGGGGAAATCTGGCGCATAGGCTGGCTGAGGCGCGACGAGGTCGACAGTGCACGCACAGGGCGCGCGAGCGTACCAATTAGGCCCTCGAAGGCCAAAAGCGCCAAGGTCGCACGCAAGACGTCTAATCCTGGCGCCACAGAGCTGTCAGAGTCACAACGAACCTTCTTTGAAAACTCGTTCCACGTTTAGGCCGTACGTCGAACATGTTTCGTAGTAGCCGCAACGGTGCATGCTTTGCGCCATCCGACGGCCTTCCGACTCCTCTACCTTGCGAGGTTTGCTGCCGGAGATGTTGTCCTGAAAGGGGACGGTAGACGGTCAGACCGACAAAGCAGACGGTAGAACGACCGATTGCAAAGGAGGCGAAGTGCCAAAATGACTCATGTGTCAAGCGGGGACAGATGGCTCTGCTACTTGAGAGGGGATGACGACCCAGGAACACTCAAGTGGCAGTGGAAAAACACCTGTTATCCGGTCAGGAGCGATTTTTTAAAGATAAGTGCGTAGGAAGATAGGTGTTTCTAGGATTTCATAAAACGCTCTTGGTTGATCCATAAGTTGAGAAAAAAATGTGAAAAATCGAAAGAAAAAAATGTTTGCTCACGGCCGGACTCGAACCTGCCTAGAGCATTTTATAAACAAACGCGGTAACCACTCAGCTATCGAAGCAAATTTCAGACTCCGTGTAGCTGAATGGATGGAAACATTTTACTTCAGATAGAAACATTCAAACAAGTTCGAATCCCCTCAGAAGAACACCTTTTCCTCGTGAAAAACACGTCCTACTCTTCTCACCAAAGCCGCGAAGAAGGAAGTGCTCAAGTACCACGTTCCCACTTCGAGCATCTCTCCTCAATGACACCTTCGTTGGACTCCTATCACTTGAAACATCTCCTAGCACCTGTTCCGTGCACCATTGTCACGCTCGCAACTTGAGTGGTCCCGCCGCCGTTCCCACTCAAGCGCCTCGACATTTCCCAGTCGCTCACCTGCGCTCCCACAAGCAACATGGGCATCTCGGAACAGTTGCGGTACTTGGTCATCTCCTTGAAACACTGGATGGAAGCCTCGAAGCTGTCCCGGTTCTCCAGCGAGAACACGAAGATGACGGCGTCGGCCCACTGCGCAAACTGAAATATGAATATGAGCGAACTGGTCCCGCCTGGAGGGCAAATACAGGAAAAAAGGCGCACTTTCAGAAGACGCGACAACTGGTTTCCGTGAAATTTTGGGATTAGGAAACGATTTTAGCCATAAAAAGTCTTTGGGAAAATGGTGGTTGAGGCTTTGGGGCGGGGTCGAACTCGAATTCCATCGTTTGGCAAGTCAAGCCGCTTAGGAAAGGTCACCTGTCTTTATTTTGGGGCTACTTAATCGGAAAAGCTCCTTTTACAACATTGTAGAACTCAAAAAAGACACATAAGTGCTGCTGGTTTCCGATGAATCACGCTTCTTACCTGTCGTTCGGGGAAGTTGGCACCTTCGTCACGTATCAACAACAAGTAGCTCTGTCCGTCGATGTGGATCTCCTTCTTGAACCGCCCTCCTTCGGGCGACTCTTCAGGCGTGTACGCTCCGGTCAGATAGCGATGCACCAACGCGGTCTTGCCACTGTCCAGCGATCCGAGCACGCCCTAAATGCTTCATTGCAGCACTCCATTGGGTCATAAGCGCTTGATCCATTAGGCGTCAAAGCGCGCCGCCGCCACTGATCCGCACTTAACCGTTAAATCCGCACCGGTTCAATTACCGAACTCAAAGGGAGCGACATGTGGCCACCTGGTAGTCTGTGTGCAGGAACAGAAGGTCCATCAAACGTCTCCCAAGGAGGAAAATTAACAAGAGCCGAAAAGAAGAAATTTAAAAATAAATGGAGGTTGCCGGACTCGAACCCACGCTGATCGTTTGGTAGCTAAAGTAAGGCACAATGAGTAAACAATTGTCAAACGATCGGTGCGAGTTCGAATCCGCCAGGAAGCAAGACATTTTTTCTCGCTTTAATCTGACGCGCTGTCCTTTTTCTGAACAAAAGAAAACGAAAGTAGCCTTGCGACGATCGGGCGTCGCGAGGAAACAACGGAGTCGCTGACGGAGCAGCCAATAAACACGATCTTCAGATAAGGATCCCCAGATAAGGCGCCCAATTATGCCCGAAACTTTCGCCGCTGACCTCGCGAGGGGTAATTATCGCGTTCCTCTGTCCTCGCGCTGGGCCAACGATGCCGCGCAACAAATTGCCCACCGGTACGGTTTTGCAATTAAAAGTGTCACCGGGACGTTCAAAAGTGTGAGAATCGTAAACAATCTGGCGAGCTGGGAGCGCGTGGGGAGGAAGTGGAGAAGCTCATCGGTGGCGCGGTTTGTTTGACTGGCCGTGCGATGGTCAAGGGAGCGTGGAGGCCGCGTGGGAGGTCACATGAACACAGTTTGTTCGTGGTTGTCGGTCGCTGGGTGTTAAGAAGATGAAGAAGCGTGGAGATTAAGTGTGCATTGAGAACAGTGAAGTGACGGGGTGTGAACCTCGACGATTGGACGTGTAATCCTCGGAGTCGTTTTTTTTCGTTATTTTTTTACATTTTTTAAAACTAAACGCGTTTATAGTCCACACAAAAGCTCTGAAAAGACCCGCGTAGAATTTTATGCTATTTCATGAGAGTTCAGCTGGTCAGTCTCTTAAATGATCCTAAAGTGTTATCCTTAGATTTGGCCACTAACTAGCCACTAGATTTTGGCTTATTTACAACATATAGACCCCCTAACCTATAGACGCACCAACCACCAGTATTAGATACATTGAAAGGGTAGTTTTCAGATCCATCCAAGACAAACATATTCGTTAATTCGTTTGAGCTACTTCTCTCGAATTTCGTGCACGAATAAATAAACAGCGCTAATCCTACAAAAAACAGATATCGTTGGGTAACAAACGATGACAAAAGCATAAACAAAGTTTCGGATGAACTGATGACCATCTCTGGACTTCACAATAGGGCTCAATTTACACAACAGAGAGCCCATCAGCGCGTACAAAAAGGTCAATTCGAGATTTTCCCGCCGATTCCCAACCGCAGCAGCAGCTGTGCGTAATAAAAGCGCCCCAGGAAGAAGGCGACCGTCACGTCCAAAGGAGGACCTCCCACCATCCTCCCGCCAAGACGCACACAGCAGCTGATATCGGATCGTTCACTGGCGTGCCTTGATCGAAATCTGATCGAGGCAGGACTGTAATAAATCTTCCTTTGCGCAAAACGCAAATAAAGACGTCAATGTCTTTGTGGCCCGAACTCCGTGGGATCATCCGTGCCACAAACTTTTTTCGGGTCACTTGGCTGCTTGGCTGGACAAAGAGACGCTTGACGCCAAGGTCACGGAAGCTGCGGTAATGGAGTGGCGGCGTGCGGAATTCCTTGTTTGCGGGTTGACGCGATGAGGTGATGAGCGGATTAGCGGGGAGGAAGTGGTGTCGGGTTGCGAAGCGGGGATTTCACAAATTAGAGGCTGACATTTGAGCTCACTTTGCGGCAAGAAGTGTTGTCACATCGATAAAAAAAATCTATCTCGTAAGATTTGACAGTTAAAAACCGCGAAAAAAATATTTGACTGCGCCCGGATTCGAACCCTCCTCGACCGTCTGCCAGTAAAAGACCGAATGAAACGGTTTCGAGGTACTAAACGCTCGGAGCGGGTTCGAATCCGCCCTTAGGCACGCATTTTTCTGTACCTATTTAAACCTCGAACATAATATTTGCAGCTCTAGTACCAGTCAAAACAACGACTGAACACGCATTATCGCTCATGTCCGTCTAAATATAAGCTCCTCAGCACAGAAATACTCGAAAACAGCGTCTAAGACAAATGGATGCGCCGATAACAGCAGCGTTCCCATGGCCTTGCCAGCCCTAAACACGGCAAACACAATAAATCAGCGCAGGGGAACATGAGCCACTGCGCCGGGTAGCACATGTTCGCAACTATCTCACGATCTCAATTTCCCTCATCAACACCAGAAGTCTAATCGCCCACCCTTGGCGTGCCATTAACACTCCCCAATTGGCCATACGGTGCAGCATAACAAGTTCAAGTGGACAATTAGCGAAGGGCGCGAGTCAGCCTGGCCACATGTGATGTAATTCGACAAATAGCCGGACAATGGGGGGTATCCAATTTTTTGTTGTTTGCACAAAGGCCGGAAATTTGTTGTTGTCCGCAGCTACTTCTCCCTAACCTCTTGCCTGCCTCCATAGGAAAAGGTCACTTTAAACTGGACGCTCAAAGCCTGTGCTCAAATATTACGTAAGCCGTCGAGGTATGAAAGATTGATCTTTGTTGTAAAAGTCGCACCCGGGGGGTTTGGTCCGCCAGGGTTCCAACATGTGGCGGCGTGCACTTGAAAGGTCGCCGCGCGGCGACATGAAGAGTGGATCTGTTGTTCTGTTTTTAAACTATGCGTTTCGAGGTCATCGAACGGGCGAACACCTTTCTAGAAAGGGATGTCCGTCCAAGACCGGAGATTGTCTTACGGCGCAGATTGTGCTACTTAAAGAGGCTATGGAGGATAGGAAGCTGAAGAAAAAATGTTTTGCTCCGGGCCGGACTCGAACCCGCATCGATCGTTTTGCAAATTTAGGTGCCCGCCCTTGAACATCTTTTGAATAAAGGGATGTGACCGAAGTGGTAACCACGTTAAGCACAAGCTGGTAGGCTTGTAGATCATGACGTTATGTAAAAGGCTATTTATGAATCTGGTTTGCATGAATTTTGCTTCTAAAAATGTGATTTAAAGTCATTGAAGGGCAGAACACTATGTATGAGAAAAGAATATCCGCCCGGGACTATTGCCTTGTGAAAAAGATTGTCATATTTAAGGTGGAGAGGCTACGGTGGACAGAAAATAGAAGGAGAAAATGTTTTGCTCCAGGCCCGGTTCGAACCCGCATTGATCGTTTTGTAGATCGGTGCTATATACTGCTTCTCTTTGTCCAACGGTTAACAATAATTCCGAACCCTTCTAGTGTCAAACCCTGACGGTTTCCCTGAAACTCTCCGACCCCATTGGCGGCGTCTCACCCCTTTGTCGCTCCAATATGTGCAACCGAGCGAAAGACCAAAATAGCGGCTTTCCTTTGAAGTCTACCTGCCAGATTAAGGTTTCCCACATTGTAAAAGCATTTTCCCAGCCGGCGACAAAGACCTACTCCCACGGGATCGGAACCCCATACTTCAGCACCACACTTGATAGGCTTATCTGCTTATCACCTCAGGCGATAAACCCAACGTGAAAAAACAGTTCACTCCCTGAAATTCAGGGTCTTTAGGGTAGAGGGCACTTATGCGTCGGCGCCACCTGTGCCAGGTGTGAGTCGATTGCACAACAATCGATGTAATCCTTTCTGTCTACTAGACTTAATCTACGCGAACACATAATTTGCGCTGTGGCAGAAGGCGGAAGGAAAACATACCAATCGGATTTCGATGACGTTCCGGCCCATGGTCCATTCTTGACTGTTGACGAACGAGTCTGAAAAACACGAGTTAGACGTCTGGCAAGTTGAAGAAGGCAGTATTATGGTGTCAAGTTGGAGTTTTCTTATCTTGGCCCAATTTGGATATTTAGTGTGCTACTTTAGTATATGTCTATCAATACCGTACCCCTGAGAAACCGTCTAGACCGTGACCTCTCCCGGTCTCGATCTCTTCTCTTCGTGTATCTCTCCTCCACCGTAAACCGCTTCGGAGTGGATGCCGCATAGGGCTCCTGGCACGACCGCTCCCTGAAGCGGACCTTCCCCGGATCGTGACTAGACGCTCTGGACGCCTGAGGCGTGCAGAAGCTCTGGCTGAGACGCGAGACCCTCTCCTTGGTCTTCTTGGGCGTCCTGAAGAGCTCGCGGAGCACCGAGGACATCGATGACTTCCGGACGACTTTGGGCAGCGCTTTTCCCAGCGAAAAGCTGACGTTCTTCGTGTTCTCCCGGTTCCCATTGTCGTCGTCCGTCTCGTAGTAGCGACTCATCTCCCAGTTGCTCATGGCCGGCTTCACGCGTCTCAGAGGCGTCACCGCGGGGCCATCGTCGTCGCAGCAGAAGGCCGCGTTCAAGTCCACCACCGTGTTGTTGTTCGGCTCAAAGCTGGCGTAGCTACTGGCCGAGGGCAACACGTCGTGGGTGGTCGACTTGGACAGCGCGTACAGCCCCCGGCGACGTGGCATGGCGCTGAGGTTAATTGGCCTGCAGAGGGGTACGATAGGACGACGTTTACCACCTGCGCGCGAACACGGTCCATAAACAAATTAAAAAATTGTCAATCATCGTCGGTGACGGATTAGTGACAGAACGGTTAGGGTGATGATCGGGTCAATGAGGTCTCGGTTGATTTATGGCCGAGAATGGTCCGGGGGAGGGGTACTCAAAAGTGAAATATTTCCCACAAGATAGAGAAAAATACGGTATAAGAAAAAATTGTGCTCCTGCTGGGGATCGAACCGCCAGAGCAGGGTTTGCAGGCAAGAATGCTAACGGATGAGCTATCAAGACATCCAAAACGCCCACTTATAAACAAAAGTGTTATCTGATAGGACATCTAGCGTATGATCTCCGGTAACATCGCCTCAAGCGATAGTGTAATAAACATAAAAAAGCTGTAGAACACCTACTAGACCTAACAAAAGCATAAAACATGTTTAAAAAAAGTTAAGCTCCGGGTGGGATTCGAACCCTCGTCGAGGCACTTATGAGAAAACCCCATTCTAAAGCGTGATCTACGCTAATATGATGTATAATGGATTGATAAAAATCCAGGTACAGCCTTAATTTCCGCATTAATTCCATATTAGCATTTCTCCTCAAACAAAAAATCCGGACACCGCGACTCGTCCCCTCATTAACATACGCCGTAAAATTACAATCAAGCTAAAAGCGTGCGCGTACAAAACCTATGGTACGCCATAAATATGATGACCGCACAAATCGGGGACACCCGCTGCGTCGGCACCGCCGCCACCCTCGGCCGGGATTGCGCAAGCTGTCCCGCCGGCGGACACGTTAGGGCGTGACCACGACCGTGCAGTCCGCAAAAAACCGCTGCAATCTGTGTTCGGTCGGCGATTTGTAATTCACAGGATGACCTTTACCAGAGCGGGCGATGAGCAAAGTTCGCGGCGGCGGCGGCGTTCTGTGGGATGGGGCCGAGAGCGATGGAATTAAAGCTTCTAGTAGACAAATAGACGGAATGTACTTTTGGGGAAGTGCAAGAGGGTGAGACTAGACAGATGGTTTTAAGCCACAAAAAAGTGAAAAGTGGACTGACAAGAGACGTTCATTTGGCAGGCATTTATGGACTTGGAAGTTTTTTGGTCGACTTTTGAGCTGACAGCATTTCAAATTCAAGAAATAAAAATGTTTGATCCGACCGGGATTCGAACCCACGAATCACGGATTCGAACCCACGAATCATTCGAACGGTCAGAAAAGAACCGAGGTGGGTTCGAATTCCGGCTAGAACACATGCTTTTAGTTTTCTCATTTGAAAATCTCAAATATCCGATAATATTTTTCAATTACAAAATGAGCCATTACGTCAAGCTTCAGTGAATAATTGAGGATTTCGTGCCAAAACAGAAATTTTTTTCAAAACATCTTCAGACATTAATGGACACATTTTTCGCGGAAGTGACGAAATTCTCTCAAGGACTTGCGTCGTAACAAAAAGCCTTTTAAGCCCTTCTTGTCCTCGGCCAAATGAGGAAGTTCTGGAGTAATCCAAGGGCCATAACGAAGACAAATGCGGCACGCGTCGTTTAATCGACATCTTCTCCGTTTGAGACCGCTGGAGTCCCTGAGGACGGCACGTATCAAAAAAGGCTAAGACGGCTAAGCCGCCGGGAAAGTTGCGACCATAAACAATAGGCGAACGTCGTGGGAAGGCGGCACCAGTCAGAGGCGCGAGGCCTCCGGGGAACGGCCCTGCGGTCCCACAGCGAAATTGCGAAACATGCAGAGAGGCGTTTAATTATAAAAGTTTCGCGCCGAGGATTAACGCCGCTCCTACAGGGAAATTAAACGCCTTTTATGCCTCCGCGTCATCACCGTATGTTTAGATTGACGCACTCGGCCTTTGGTCGGTCCCGCCACGAAAGGGTCGAAACTGAGGAGGAAGCAGAAGGGGCCGATGTAATCCAATTACACGGGTAGATTAGCCAAAGTTCGTGGGGGCGCTTTACACTGCGCGAGAGCGATGCGAAAGGGTCACGCAACGAGTATCGTTTGCATAATTAATTAATTTGGGTGTTTACGGGCTTAGGGCGATCAAGTGGGGCCGATGGGACGCCAGAAGTATCGCCGAGGAGGACCACTTTAATTAATGGCTGAAATGTTGAGCCAAACAAGTGGACGAAGTGGGACGAGAATGGTTCGTTGGGATGGGATAGTCCCGAAAACAGAAAGCTCATAAAACTCGCAATTTTTTTATTTTCACTCGTTCTAAGACCCTCTCTTCCCTTCTACTTCCCCTTCTCAAAGAGGTTTGCCTGACCGTCGGCGCTAAACTTCGTGGCCCACTTGTCGCCATACTCCTTTGTAATCGAGACCGATCTCGCAATATGTCGCGTAATTTACACCGGCTTAGCCTTTCAAAAGTAAAAGACAAAAGAGAGGCGACCAGAGTGCGAGAGGGTGCTCGGGCGGAAAGTTCATTCGCGGCGGGAGGCCGCAACCGGCGATTTTCAACATTTGCTGGTTCACTGATTTATGTTATTGTTCACCGGGGAACAAGTGTTCAAGGTGGAAATGGGAAAAAAATACAAAAGAAAATTGCACGCCTGAGCGCGGAGTCGAACTCGGGCTGATCGTTTAGGAAGCCACTCATTCGATACATGAGCGTGTTACCAAACGGTCGATGCGCGTTCGACCCCTCCCCTGGCCTTTATTTTTTATTTTGATCGTATGCTTATTTTTTCAGCGCATAGAAACGTTAGATAACCAAAAATCCGGAAAATAATCACCACAAAAAAGTAAATACACAGAAACCAGTCTCCCATATTTTCCCACCAAAGTAGACCTCAGAGCGACTCCCGTAACGACCCCCGCAGACGGTAAATCCGCCCGCCTCCCAATTAGCGACATCTGACACCATACACCGCTCATAAGCAAGGGTCACCTTTGTCACGCACCCTTAACACGCGACGCTTTAGGCCAGCCACCTAGCGCTCCCAGCGCGATAAATCACGTTGTTCCGGAGCCGTTTGAATCGGAAGAGCTGAACGTGCGACACATGGTGGCAGAAGAGTTGGGAAAGTAGCCCGCGGCGATGTTAGCAAGACATAATTTTCGGCTCCACTTTGAAAAGCCCAACATATGGTTGTGCATTTGAAATCATCGTCGTCGTGGGTGGTCGCCCTTCTGCCAAGAGGTCATCGAGCCCCCTTATTAATGGGCTGTGACACAATATGTCCACAAAGAGGCCGCCGCACTCGACCGAGCGGAAGTCTCTTCACGCGCTCTCGCTCGCCCAAAACAAAAGAGTTCGGCACGCGATGGAGCCGAACTTGTGCCACGTTCCGAGGCGTTCCGGAGTGGCACGGGATGCGTTTGCGGGTAAACAGGAAAGGGAACGGGTCTTGAAGCAGAATGTGAAATCGAGAGCGGGAGCGCCGAGAATAGAATATTCATTGTTTATGAGGACGAAGCCTGTTTTTCTCGTAACGAAGGTAGCCATGGGCGATAATATGGGATTCGGTGGCGTCGATGCGACAAATATTAGAGGAAAAGAGTGCAAAGCAAGCAGAAAGAGCTCAATGAACAAAAATGAAGAAAAAAAAAGAAAGGTCTGAGGGGGGACTCGAACTCGGACTGACAGATTGGTAATCTGGATGTGCACGAAATACGGTATCAAATCAATCCAAGCAGCACGAACCGCTGGCCCTTTGGCCCTATATCAGCTGGGTGAGAAGAAGCAATAAAAAGGTCACCTGTCACTGGCGACAGCGACAGGTTGCGACGATTGCGTCGTGATCGTATGACACGTTAGGCGGCGCGCATATTGCTACACGGCTGCGACGGACAAAGGTCACTCTGGCGGTAATTGATACCAACAGGAAACACGGCTCCAAAAAAGCGGACAGAGAGATGGCAATGTTGCAGGAAAATATGATACTTTGCGGTGACCTGTTCAGGCGGGGAGAACATGAAAAGCGTCTTGGACGCGCTTGAATGCCATCAGGTGTGGCTAATCCGAAAATTTGACCTTTCGGGAAGTTTGCGCTGCAAGGGTCAATTAGCGCTGTGGCGATAATTGAGTCCGAAGTTTGAAAGGGAAGGGAAGGGAGCGCGAAAAATTAATGAGGAGGGAACAAAGGAAAATGAAATTGAGATCTGCAATTAGGAGCGTTTAAAATATTTGATCCAGTATTACTTGGAAAATTCCAAAAGAAATCTTCAAAAATAACAAAATACTTGTAGCTGTTGCAACCGTATGTGTTTGTTACGTTGCGCGCCACACCCTTGTTATGTGTTGCCTTCTTGTAAAGAAAGGTTTAATCACCCAAGTTTGATTACACACATTATCGTCTCCTAACAAACGTAATCACTTCTTTTCATATCCAGGCTGAAACACTACAATCAAGGAAGCAAGAAGCGCGTGGCTTCGTACCTACTTCTTATCACGTCTGATTGCGACAAGACGCAACATTGACATATAGGATGAGAAAGACAGAAAATCAGGCTTCAAAAATCCTAAAAACTTGTCGAATAACCTTAAATTTCAAGGCCGAAAGTTGAGAACTAAAATAAGAGGAAATAAATTTTTTTTATTTCATAGAAAGAAATTGATGACTTGATGAATCTTGGAAAATGCTTATCGAAGAAAGAACAGACGACATACTCAAAAATTCAAATAAACAAGATTAAATGTAAACCAGTTCCTAAAAGTGCTATGTGCTATGATGTTTTCTGTATTTTCTGTCAAGAACTTTGCGGTTAAAATTTTTTATCCACTTTTACTAAGGAAAATCTTGGTGATAACAAAAATGAATGTAGCTTGAAGAAAAATAAAACTTTTCTTAAAAAGGTCCTAAGAAAATTCAGATTAATCGAGAAGGGTTAAATCTTAAGGTCGAGAAATTTCAAGGAAAAGGTTGATAAAAATAATAAAAAATTTTAAATTAACAAAATTCAATGTGATAGTGTACTGGCAAAAAAAAAAGAATGCGCTCACCAAAAATAGGGGGAAACGAAAATACTCAAAAATGCGTATTCATCTATGATGCTACATGATGGATTCTTAAAATTACGGTCACTCAAAGCTCACAAATTAACCAAAATTTGTATCGTCGCCCAACAATGCATAACGAGGTTATAAAGATTAAAATCGATGTTATAAACTGCGGTAAAATGTGTCTAACAGAAAATTCATTCGAATCTAACACAGGCAAAAATGGTGATACTAACACCAAACCACCTACCAGCCCCATCACGTGCCACACAAAGCAACACAACTGCACCCTGTTATCAGCACGAAATAAACAGGCACCCACTCGCTCGCCATCTTTTTGGGGACGCACGATGAGTCAACTGAAGCGAACGGTCGTCGTTCGTTATGACAGCTTTATCCGCCGCCGCATTTGTATACTCCGCGCGTCAATCGAAACCGATCGACGTGGCGCACATAAACACGTCAGAGCGCTCGCTCGACCCGCCGGTGTAAGCCTTGTGAGGCTCGTGGAACTCGGCGCCAAACTGGTAACCGACAGATCGTCGGCACCAATATGCACAGCTGCATGACAAATACGAGTGCGAGCCCTGTGTCGGGGACGGAGACTCTCGTGGCTCGGAGAAGACGGCGCGCAGATTTCGGAGAAGATATCACTTGTCGCGATATCAGAGCGCCGATCACGTTGTATATGCAAATTCGCTGATGGGATTGACCGACAATGGAATGGGGCTGTTTAGAAGGAGAGGCTATGCGGTGACAGCGAGAGAAATCGCATGTAGGGAGATCTTATCGTGGCTACGCAGGCGCGAAGACGGAATAATCCGAAGTTGAGTCATATTAACCCTCCCAAAAATTAAATCAATATAAGACATGAATATGGCCGGAAGTGCTTAAAAAAGGTCAATAATTGACGTCGACTGGATCGGAACTTGTATTAACAGATTAGAGATTCTAGAGATTAGAGAGGTAAGTAAAGATAAGTGAACACCAAAAATACCAACTTCTATTCTATCCTTTTCCGCGTTTTGTCGTGACTTTACTGTTTCCAAAGTTGACCTAGAGGAACAGGAGGAGAACATGATCGAAATCACAATTCAAACTGAAAGTGGTCCGCTTTCCATGAATCCATGAAAAGTTTCTATGAAACATGAATCCATACTTTAGCGTTAGTGGGAACATATCGCAATCAAAAATAGCGAAGAAATAAAATGTGGGCCTCCTACTGGATTCGAACCCGCACCGAGAGATTAGTAATTTAGGGCCTAGACAAGCCCCAGATGTCGGTCCCTTGTCCAGGGGGGGGGTCTTCAGAATAAATCCACTTTATCACTCCAAAAATTGACAGAAAATGACAGAAGACAAAAATTAAAAATGACCGTTGAAGCATCCAGAAAGTGTTA
This sequence comes from Steinernema khuongi, assembly GCA_016648015.1. Classification (NCBI taxonomy): domain Eukaryota; kingdom Metazoa; phylum Nematoda; class Chromadorea; order Rhabditida; family Steinernematidae; genus Steinernema; species Steinernema khuongi. The sequence continues at coordinate 7,101 of JADLIF010001761.1, read as the reverse complement.
TTCTAATCACGCAAAAACATGAATAGCTAAATCTACGCTGTAACGCTTCTTCGCAGTCTTCATGGGGCAAAAATACAAAAATGAAATGACGGATTCCTACCGGATTCGAACCCGCGTAGCGAGATTACCGATTCATTGTCAAAAATAGCCTTTTAAGACACCGCCTTCCGATCGAGCAGCTCAAGTTCGATTTCCTTATGGCCAACAATTTAATTTTTTTTTGTATAAAAATTTCTCCAGTCCTCCAGATCATTTTATCACTCCCAACTGGAAGAAACATGCCCCATTTACGGAACCATGCCCCATTTTTAGTACATAAACACGGATAACGACTCTTGCAAGACGACTCGTAAACTCGGGCTGAAGCAAACAAAAAAAGGAAAAAGCCATAAAAGGCGATGACTTCATACAGATCTCTTTTCCCCGCAGAGCGCAAGGCCGACCCAGAACCGGAATCCTGTCCGTGGTGGAGCGGTGGAAAAACAGAGGGGCGGAAGGAAACGGAAAAAAGTGGACGCTGACCTCAGCGGTTCGCTTTAGGCACTTACACAGGAGCTTAGGGCGCTCAAGTGGCTACCGTGCCTTTGTGCGAACAATGGCGCGGACGCCCGCTGCGCGCGAGATGCTTGGATCGTTTCCGCTGCACAAACACTTCAGCGTGATGGACGACGGATCATGGAGGGGAATCAGCTACTGTTATTGTCGTGGCGCCCGAGCACAAAAGATGAACTCGTGACGACCGGAGTGAGGACGGAAGGTTTCTATCGAGGAGTTAAGCGCTTTAAAAGCGAACGGAACGCCACCGCTCAAACCAGTTCGATAAGCAGTTCCGTAGACTTGGGAATCTGGTGACCAGAACAGTCATGTTAAGGAACAAAAACCAGGGGTGGAAGGGGTGAAAAATTATAAGAATCTGATTGAGTCATTGCAAAATAAAAGACTGTAGGACTCGCTGTCTCACTGACTTTGCGCGAGATTTCAAAAATGACATCATAGGTTGGCAGAGAAGAACGTCATCGCTTAAGGCTGTTTGCAAACCAGTTCGGTGCGGAACCTTGTGACCCGAATAGCCACGTAAACACACAAACTGAGCGTTCTAAGATCTCCACCACCCAAATGCAATCCTTCACTTGAATTAGTGATACCGACTTGGGCAGTTTACAGGCTCGGCTTGAGTGTCGTTGTGGGACCGAGCCGGAATCACTTTAAATGAGCAAAAATAAAGTTGCAAGACTTATTTCCAGTAAGGAAGGGGAGCTTGAGTAGACACTGTTGTCATCACATTATAATGTGCCTGTTTTGAGCAAATTTCGTCAATCATGTGCCAATCACTAAAAGCAACATGTTTATCTTCGGGTGAACATGGCCCAACCGGTTTTTAGAGTTTTTGCGCCAACTCTTCACAAAAAGTGGGCACTTCACTTTTTCGACCGTCTCTGGTCGATCATCTCCCATTTATAACAGTGATTAGAGAGTATGGTCGAGTTTCACTGATGCAGTCGGGGGCGAAAAATTATGATGTCTGCATGACACTTATTATACCCTGATTTAAGTTCCATCCAGAAAGTATAATCGAGTTTTCCTGATGCAATGGAGGGGGGGGGCGAAAGAAATAAGATAGTTGCATATTGGAAACGAGTTCAGAGATCATAGACCACAAAACAGACGTTAGTGCATTGTCTTTAGTCTATAAACTTTAGTCTATAAAAAAAGTCACTTGTCTACAGTCTACAAGGCACAAGCCTTGTCCAACAAAAGAAGCATGACAACACCACGGACGGTGACAGATCCCTTTCCGCGAGAAGACGCTGACTGACTCAGAGACACAAAAATAGCGTTCGTCGCTGAAAAGGCGAAGCCGAAAAGTGCGCGACACCGACGAGACGTCCGAATTCCAACGAACTCGTTTGGGTGTTCTTTGCGGTCCACGGGTTTGACTTTTCTGCGGAAGCAAATTCAATTGAAAGTTCGATTCTGGGAATCTAACACCCTTTCTCCACGTGTGGAAGAGTAGCGTGACGTGTGATGTGTGTAGCAACCTTGTTGGGAGGATTCGAAGACGTTGTGGAGGACGAAAGGTGCCAAACAGGGTCATGTGAGAATCAACATATTTAACCTCTCACTATTTTAAAACCTGCTGGTGGGCGCGAAAACTTAAAAAAAGGTGAGAAAAAGAAAAATATAAGGAAAATGTGGAGAAAAAAAATTAAAGGCTTAGGCACGGATTCGAACTCTCATTGATCGTCTGGAAGGCCAGAGATTGTCCATCCGGGTTCGCTGCCAGCTGGGAGACCCCATTTAAACCTCCTAACACGAATATCTTTTCCACTAAGGAGCCTCTTATCACGACTAGCATCAATTGTCACTCTTATTTAAGTTTTACTCTCATGGAGCTTCCCAAACTTACTCAACGATGGCGACACCGAAATCTCGGGTACATCTTTCCTACTCCTGTCCCAGAAGTGGAAACTCCGGCGGTTGGTCTTGCCACGCTCGAACTCGCGGTCCTCCTTCGGTGGACGCCACGACCGCCGCAGCATTCCGAGCCCGATAAGGGGCATTGTAAGCAGTAGGTTTCCGTTCGAGACCACTGTCTAGCGCAGCATCAGCAAGGTTGTCTTCAACAAGATTGGTACTCGCGGGATAACACGACGCGTCCGCAATGATATAAGTGACGAGAGAAAGTGAGACGGATAACTAGGAAATGTCGACCTTAGGATAAGGGTGTTCTTAACGCTGTTTGATGGAATTTTCTGTTTCTAGTCAGCTATAGCATATTGCAAAAATAAATAAAACATCGACTCCCAAAGGCTTCAAAAGAATAAAAAAAGAAGTCTCCAAGGGGATTCGAACCTACCTCGGTCATCTCCCAAAAATTGCAACTGATGGCAGCTTCACAGATTAATAAACGGTCGAGGCGGGTTCGAACCCCACCAGAGAAACTCATTTTTTCTTTTTATTCTACGTCATTCTAAATTTTCAATTTCACTTCCCAAACCGGAAACTTTCGAAAAGTAGCATCAAAACGAGCAAAAATTCGTAAACTGACTCATCCCCACATAAAATTAGAACAGGAAGAGAAACATCGCGCAAAACAATGAAACATAGGAGTCAGCGATGCCCAAACACACCCTTCCGCCTCATCTCCCGCACGATGACTCAGCCGGCCTAGCCGTCCGTCCATCATTGCATATGCAATCTCTTAAAATTGCGAAACGGTTGCCAAGGCCACCGGCCTGCGGCCAGCCATTGTCAACGGAGACACTTGTATGCAGATGAGCGCCACCTGACGCGCGGGAGGAGGCAGTAAAAGGTGAACTTGACACCTTTCCCCGGCGTCCCCACTTGAGCCTCAAAGCGAACAAAGTTGGAGCGAACTGGATCAAGGGGTCCCGAGAATAGCAGCCGCTGCACGCAGGTTATATAATATTTGCGGACGGGAAACAGTTTTGCGGCTGAAGACGACGACGACGTGGCTCGATCGAGTAACACACTCTACTTACTCGTTGCGGTCGCCGCAGCAGAACAAACACTATTAGACGTGGAAATGCGCCAGGAAATAACGGGATCAGGTGCACCCGAGCGCTGTACTGATTGCTGTGTTTACAAGACACGGTTACTAATCTTACAAATTGTTGTGTTTATGGCGAAGACTAATTGGAGATACGCAAGAATGGTTCAGAACATACAGTCACAAAAATACTAAAAAGGAAGAAAACTTTATCAAAGAAAAATATAAAATGATGTCTCCTACCAAGAATCGAACCCTGATCGATCGTTTACTGATCAAACGACTCACCACTTTGCTAAACAGACAGAAATTGATGTGTTTGTGGCAAAGAAAACTATGCAGTTAGAGATTGGAATGCAGAATGTTCAAAAATGTCGAAAAGGAGAAAAACTTTAACAAAGAAAATTATGTTCGCTACCAGGAATCGAACCCTGATCGATCGTTTACTGATCAAATGCCTCACCACTCTGCTAAACAGAGAGACTTCTCCCTAAAGTGTGTATGGCAATCGTTACGAATACAGAACGATCAACGCTGGTTCGACTCCTTGAGCAAGTGGAACTTTTTCTTTTATGACTTTATGACTAACTTTATGGATATTTTTCCTCTTTTTTTCTTAATAGAAAATGACACTAACTGTCTGCTAAAATCTTATTACTGTCTTACGGTATCTGTTTCCTTAATGGTGAAAAATGAGCCAAGCCAACACCAAAAATATTGAAATAACTATCTTACTTGCAGTACAAATTGTTGCTCCAATCAGCGTGTAAAAATACCTAATTTGAGGAAAAAAGCAGAACAGCCAAGATAGCTCAGAATGGAAAATGTTCGCCTCTTCCGGGATTCGAACTCGGATCGATCATTTACTGAACAATTTATTTATTTATTAACTGATCAAATGACTTACAAGTGGGTACTCGGGTACTCAATCAAATTGTCAACCTGGCCCAAAAATTCAACGTTATTTTTGCACAACAAAATGCGTTCAGCAATAAAACCGTCCTATAAACTCAACAGGGCACAGCTCACGAAGTTCCAACAAGCCATGAGGAAGTCATGAAGCATCCAGCCTCCGAAGTTCCTCCTATCTCCGCTCTCCTACGGCCTCAGTGTCCTAGCGCCGTTTTATGAGATCGCTAAGGACGGCGTTTATGAGCTTTAATGAAGAAATACTTTCATCGCTGGATCGTCGAGCGGCTCAACACCTCAGGGATTCTCTAATAATAGACTTCATTTCACTTAGGCAAAAAACCCCCAGCATCCTTCCTCACCCACATTACGCGAACTCGGGGTCAATCAATGGACGACGCCCGAGGGTCTCGCCGGGATAGTCACGCCGTCGTCGTCGCCAACTTTTCTCCTCGCGCATGCATGCGCGCACCCTCAAATTAGTTGCGGTTTGCGAAACAGGCCGCCTCGGAGTTTTTCACGACTCAGCACTACTCAATATTACCGGCTGACCGAGTTTCGGCGCGCCGCCGACAATGGGATTAATATTTAGATTGACTGAGGCCGACTTTTACCGGAGCCGAGGCGAAAGAACAAAATCGAGCATATCGAGGTCGGGATCTGGCGCAGACATAACAAACGCTGCTTGTACCTCCCTCTGGCGCGCAAGATCAAACCACAGATAAGAGGCTGCAGCGCAGCCTCCGTTCCCGCCGGGACCGACGGAAATCCGGCGACGTGGGGTTTTGGGCTTCGTGTATTAATAAATCCGAGATTTTGTGTGCGGATACGGTGGATTAAGGAGAGATCACGGGGAAGAGTTTGCGTGGAAATGGACGTGGAGCCGATTCAAAGGAGGAGAACACGTAGGGTCCTGAGTGGAAAAGGCGAGTTCTTGGGAAAGGATTGCTAGTTTATTTTTAGAGAGATTAGAGAGATAAATCTTACATGTGAAACAAGTACAATAAAGTTAATTGTGTCGGAACCCCAGTGAGGCTCCTGGCTGGAAAATATTAGGCCCCTAAATGACTGGAAAGAAGCAGCAGTTCTAAAGCGTGCTTTACATCTTTCCACAGCCAAATCAGCACAAAAATCTAATAATTCTGTAACTGCTTGTAAACAGTCATAAATCCCCGTAGTTGGTAAACCTCATACGTTCGGACAGTTTGCCTTACGTCATTACAGATAGCTGATCAAATAACCGTCCATATCCTGAAATCCATCACCCCACAATCACTGTTAAATCCCACCCACCAGTAAACCTCGCACATTCGATTTAAGGAATATTTCAAACTCCAACTGGACACCATATAGAATCTAACAAAAAACCAACCTTCGATGTGCACGGCCATCTGTCGGAGCTGGTCCTGGAGGCGCGGGCACTTGACCATGTCCACCAGGTCGTAGAGGGTGTACAGACAAGGGTGGACGCTCTCGAAGCGCTGGATCTCGTCGCGAATCTGCGCCGAGACGCTCTCTCCAGGCACGGGATTCGCCAGGAACGGCTGGCTCCCGCCGCTCATCAGGAATCCGTTGAGCGACGACGCGCTCTGGTGCCGCTGGTGCGGAAGCATCTGGCTGGCTGAGGGTGTGAGGACTGAGGACGACCGACGTGGGTGGTCGGTGGAGCCGGTAGGACAGGTGCTGCTGGCGGTGCTGAAGCTGCTGAGCACGTTGGCGACAAAACGGCGTTTACAAATTCATCACTGAAATGGAGAAAACATTGTCGTCGTCGTTGCGGAAATTATCGATCGCGTCTAGGAGCGCGCGTGAGACGACGGAGAAGGTCGAAGAAGAAGAAGCGAACGCGCTCTGATCAATAAGGCGCGAAAAAATGGGGAAAAGTGACCTTGGACGTGGAAATGGACGCGCGAGGCGTTTTGGCACTTTCGATGAGAAGGGCCGAGTGCAAAGTGCGAGGCCAATCAGGGCGCCTGGAGGTCTCGGAAGGTCAGATTTGAGTTCTGGGGCGATTGAAGGAGGGGAAGAAGACTTTATTCCATGATTTGGTGGGAATAAAGCGATTACCTAAGGGTATCCAGATCATAAGCTGGCGGAGTGCGCTGACCACAGTCGGAGAGCTGTCTTCAGATTATGATATGTGATTACGCATGCGATCAAAAGGCTAAAGAAAAGCGTATATAAACGCGTAGAATATGACATATTAGTCGTAGCTTCAACGTAGGCAATATAAACACCTAAATTTTCAACGGAATCAGTGGACTTTAAATATCATGTTAGAAGCCAGAATCAATGGATACCGTAAATGGATATCATGATGCCGTGAAATAGAAGTTAGGAGCCATCAAAAACAAACGAAGATTCACAAAAATAAGGTCTATTCAAACACCTCTAAAAATAAAATTGTATGAAAATATGATGGTTCGATTACCAGCGAAGTGTCAGGTAAAGCGGATGATACACAAAAATATGTATATCCACCACAAGCAGATTAACAGTATAGCGTAGGGTTGGCATTCGACTCCAAATTCTCGAACTCGAACTCGACTCGAACTCGACTCGACTCCAAATCGTCGAACTCGAACTCGACTCGAACTCGACTCGACTCCAAATTCTCGAACTCGAACTCGACTCGAACTCGACTCGACTCCAAATTCTCGAACTCGAACTCGACTCGAACC